>JAQIWG010003703.1:0-17345 GCA_034695025.1 Chamaedrilus cognettii | reverse complement strand
AAAATAAATGCCATTTGAACTGAAAATTCACCCTTGTTCATGGTCAGGACACTGACTTTTGGATCTACCCTCGTATAATATTGTTTAGAACCCTACATGTGCAATAAAAAAAATGCAACAACGAACTTCGACTTTTTCCTATATTCGCCATGAAAGGGTCATTGCCCTCCCGCCTCCCTCCTTTCCCCAATAATAGCCTCCCCCCTTTCTTCGCTGGTGTTTGACTGCATACGCTTGACTGAATACCATACTAAGAGCCGAATGAACGTTCAAAATAGTTCCCTCAATGCAACGTTAATTTGCAGTTATGCCAAGGGAACAATGGCCCACCGGCGTTCGAGACGTAACATAAGTCACGTCCGCATGGAGCCCTAGGTATGTGAATCTCTATTTGTCATTTTTATAGCGGTGATATACAGTGGCGGATTTACAATGGAGGTCAAATGACGCCAGGTTGTTTACTGTTTAGGCTTGGCCCAGGTTAGGCTTGGCGTCATGCTGGCGTCCCCAGTTTTTCTGGATATGGCTTATATAGGTAATGCTAAACTATGATGTTGGCGTTTCAAGTTTTATGGTTGGCGTCCCCTGCTTCAAAATGGTTGGCGTTACAGGTCCTTTAGAGAAAAAAGTGTCTCTCTAAGAGAAAAATGGACAACGACTGTTAAGAATGGCCTTAAAAATTTCTCACACCATCCCCGATGCGAGTTCTACGCGGGAGGAAAAAAAGTAGGCCTATCCATAAACACGTTATTCCGATCCAGACGCCAAAAATTTTTTGACGTCATGGTGGCGGATCCCCAGCTCTAAATTTCTGCAGCCGCCCCTTTGATATAATAGATATATTATAATAGGCTTCTCTACCGGTAGGCTATACCGTAGGCAAGATCAAACGTCACTGCCGTTTTAGTATTTGCCAGTTCTTTTGCCGTTAGTTGTTGTTAGTTTTTAGTTTCATTTGTTACTTTAGAATTCTTATGTTAATAAAATTTATTAGGCATATTAGTATTGAATTCATACTTAGATCCTTTTTCTGTTTTCACTCTGAACGAACTGATGTCGCTGCCAGCTTTTGGATGCACGCGCGTGTAGACATTGCTGTGTTGGTGTATTCTAGTGCTGTTAACCTTCTGCGTTTGATATTTGGTGAACAAAGTTCTGTCTATCTATCTGTTAGGCATTTTACACTGCCAAAAAGAGGTCGTTGTTGAACAAGACATGGTAGTTATAAAAATCTAAGATTATAGCCTTTCTGACTCACATTTTGGTGTTGGCCGCCGTCCATGTGATCGTTGTAATCGTTGTAGCAAGTGAAGGCCTTCACGCCACACATCTGACAACCGTGGAACGTCAGGCTGTACTTCCTCTGTACACCCATAACCAAAGTGAAGAAATGAGCTAAATCTAACGGACGCTGGATTGTACTAAAGATTGCCGAAATTTTAATTTTCATGGTCACTGAATCATCGAGCAAAATTGCTATATGGCTCAATAAAAATCACTAAATCAACTAAATAATTCGTTAAAAAATGACTGTATTATACTCATTTATGATGAGAATGCTTTAAAGCATAAAACAGAAGAGCTTCAAATTGTGACCGGTGCACTTTATGTTTAAAAAAGTGTGGCCAGTTTTTCAGAGCGCAATTATCGTACAAAGGCCTAGTAATTTATAGTTTTTGGTCGATAAACGATGTTCTGGCGTCTGCTGTAATCATAAAATTGACAAAACCGACCACCTTCTCGCTATTTAGTCTGCTAATGTCAATGTTTTCACATAGGCTTAGACGTTTGCGCCCTGATGAGGACTGTAAGAGCTGGGTTTTTATGGCCGGATGCCCTTCTTGGCGCCAACTAATAAATAATTATCTTGCACTGGGTTAGCAGCTAACTACACTTGTGTGTTTAACAGTCTTGCTCAAGGGCCTGTAACGCATGGTCTCACAGTTGCCGGCGCGGGGACTTGAACTCAGGTCCTCTGGACTCAAAAGTCCGACGCCTTAACCACTACACCATAGCGCCTCGCTTCAGCGTTGAGTCGATAATAGGTTAAAGGTTAAATTAAGCAATTATATGACTAACGGCCTCAACGCACCCTGTGACTTTTGCTGACTTGGTGGTAGATGAACGTACCGGCCTTGTACGACTCATTGCAGACGGGACACTCCAGACGGGACACTCCCGACGGGACTTCCATTCTGCATTGCATTTAGTGTTCAACAATTACCAATGAACTGAAACTAGACTATCGGTGATCCATTTTTAAATTACCTGAAAACTATGGTAATCTAACCATGTTAATTCCTGACAGGCCATCTACCGAACGATTCGAAACATTAAATCAAATGCCCAAGTGCTAGGATTCTTCACGAAAGTATAAAAACAACGATGTTTTCGACGAAACTCTTCAGGTAACTATAACGAGGTGCATTTCACGTGCACTTCATACAAAAATGTTTGCTTTTGAAAGATAAAATCAGAATAAATGATCGAATCGGTCATTTACTATAAATTAGTATCATTAATAATAAATCGCAGAAAATTACAATTTTCAAAATTACCATATATTAGGGCAAATTAAAAACCCATTCAAACGCAACTGCACATTTTGTGTAGTCGTACAGCTGTTCCACACTACATGTACATGTACAATATGGCCTGATATGCGCTATTACAAATATTGATAGGCCTATATTTATGTCAAAATTGCTCAAAAAATAGTTTATATTCAAACGATTGACAGCAAATATCCAAAGGAAGAATAAAAATAGCCAACAGACCTTTTGTAGTGCTAAATGTCAAAACCAAAGAGATTGCTCTAGCTGACACCTATAGAATTACATGTATGTCAACAAAATAATTAGTTGTAAAGAAAGTGAAAACAGCTTGCCTCTTTTTTGCGTCCTGCCCCTTTCCTCCCATCAACTCCCCGCTCTTTTCGTTTGCCACTCCCTCCTCCCGCCTTGAGCGCCCCTCCGCCCCCGACGACGAGGAACGTCGCCTAGAGGGGGAGCGACTGCGGCTTCTGGGGGACCCAGCCCCCCTGCCCCGGGAATATTCAACCGGAATATTGCCGCGGAGGGAATCTGTGGCTTTGTCCCTCCGAGGGATGCTAGACACGCGGGTAGATCGGTCGGAAACTCGATGACGACAAGATTCTCTGCTTCGTGAACGAGAACGAGTGACCATGTGCTTCTTGGGTGCAAAATTCACAAACAATAAATCAATATGGTTTTAAGTGCGGAGAATCTGAGATAAAAGTAGCCTATACTGCTAGGCTATATACATGTAGTTGGTCTGCATCATACTTTTTGGCTTCGCAGGTCTATACCAGAAGGCCAACATGACGGCCTCCTTTAACTGTCTACGTGTGAAACCACAAGCGATCAAGAATATTTTTCGTGGATAAGTGTGGAGACCAGTGGCGCCTTAATAATTGAGGCGCAGAGTCAGAGGCAAATGAACTTTATCGGTACTAAAATAGTCCTCATTCATGATGCATAACAACATGTAGACTTATTATGCGCGTATTTTATAAATAATCAAATGCATATACTGAGATTTCTATTGCAAAGTTACTGTTTCTCGATCCCCTCTCCCCAGTGGTGCAGTGATAAAAAAGTAATGGTCATACGACTCTGTATCATTGTTTGTCCCCTACCCCCCCCCTCCCGCCCCCTCTAATACTAATTTTCTTTCCTCTCTTCGCTCGGAGTCGGAAAGTCATTAGTTCAAACTTTTTCACAGTTGGCCTACTTTGTCAATGTGCATGCATTTTCGCACATTTGCAATATGACATGTATTTCAAATTGCAAATTTTAAAATTTGATTTTAAATTGTTAGTTATCTACTGGGTTTGAAATTTTCTTTTAAAAGAAATTTAAGATTTAAATTTATTTATATTTTTTATTAAATATAAAAATTCTATAATTACGGTAATTTCTAAATTAATTGATTAATTATATACATTGCAATAATATATATAGGCTGCGAGGCGATCATTCACCAGTAGACTAAGCAGCCCACGCTACGGACTTCAGTCTGTAACATGATAGTCTGTACACGCCTGTTGAGAGGCAGCTGCTGCAGTCTGCAGTTAATAACAATTCTCTAAGAAGTTCCCAAAAGCCAGAAATGGGAGGACGGCTCAAAGCGCAGGGCGCCAAGCCTGCCTGTGCAGCCGTGCATGCATCGGATAAGATAGACTTAGGCCTACTATGAGTCTGTGACATCGCGGGCGCTTTACGTGAAATTTTTTGCGTCGAGTGACGCTCGCACCCACGACCACTGCTCTCATGCATTTGATCGGAGCCGTTTTGTGGAGATTTTCCGTTATTATCTAGGCGGTCACGCCGGTCAGTAGTAGTCATACGTTGTTTGGTGCACCGTGTGGCCCGTTATGAGCCCCATTTTCGTTAAAAATAGTGATCATACGTTTTAACAAATTCAAGAAGTAGTCATACGGCGTATACCCCCGTATGACCGCGAGTACAGCACTGCCCCTCCCCGGTGGCGAGCTCTGTGCGAAAAGTAAAAATGCGTGGCCGCCAGCAATGCGCCGCACAGAGACTACCACCAAAGGCTATTCTGGGTCGGTGACCAACCCCAATCATCTTCAACCCCACCACCAACTCCCTCAACCCCTAAATCACGCCCAGTTCCTCAACAAATCGAGACTTTAATCGGCACTCTTTATCACCTCGCTTGTTCGCTGCTTGCGGTCCCTCGATCCCCAACTTTCGGTTCGCTCCCGACGCGCGGAGCTGGCCCTCCTGTTCTTGGGGTGAGTCGACCGGGACCTGCGGCGTTGTTTCCGGTCCCGCCCCCGACTGCTGGAGGACCCAGACGAGCAGGAAGAGGCGGAACGGCTGCTGCTCCGCTTTCGAGATCGGGGTGAATATTGCGTCTGATAAGAACGAGAAAGGTATTACTGTAAAACATGAAATTTTCGCTTAATTTCGCGAATCATCATGTCAAACTCGCGAAAATTGCACGCACCAAATGAAAGCTACTGAAGCTATTTATAATACGCAGGCCGCAAAAACGCGAAAACTAAGTGCAGCTAAAAATTTCTGAGAGGCGTTCATCTAGCCTTGGGGGGGATTGTGTGCAACACAAAGACAATACACAGTCCGGTTCTGTGAAGGTGAGCCGACACAAAATCGCTCCCCCTTCCTTAGTCGCCTTTTACGATTCGTCGGGGTGGTCTGGACTGCAAGCCAATTCTTTGTTCCCTGGCCTTAATTTGCAGAGTTTCAGAGAGAAAAGATCGCGTTTTCTTATCCAAATTAGTGTATGAAATTTTATTTAAAGATGATCGAATAAAAAGTATCATGTCGACGCTAACACAAAATACAATTTACTTGAAAAGGAACATCAAAGGCCCTATTGGCGCTATACGTGGTTCACGTAACTACATTAAAAACACAATGCTTTGCAAATCAAATTTCAATAAAAAATTGACCTAATCTAGCAAATAGCAAAACTTCCAACAGTATGAACTAAAATCCAATGCTGATAAGATCCATTAAAAGCAAGTAAGCAGGGCCGACAAGTCTTCCGTTGCCGGTTAGACGAAAAGGAGACTAACGGTTATATGCACTACAGTGACTACAGTAGAGCGTGAACTTTTCCTGCATGTCATTTTTTCTGTTTTATCTCCTTGAAATTATTCTGCGTAAGTTGAGTACGGGTTAGGTACATGCATAGGGTGAGGATAGTCTAGAAAATTAGCATAAGCAGGCCTACGATCCGTGAGCGCTAAGTTAATGTATCGGGGCCATGCTAGGAGCAGGCGTAGCGTGAGGGGGCACAGGGAGGCAGTGCCCCCCTGCTGGGGTTATCTGCCCCCCCTGATCTCATGAAAATTAACAATAGCCTATGCTGTTCCCCCCCTTGCTCTAAAACGTCTGCACCCCCTGCTGAAATTCCCACCGCCCCCTCCCCGCCCCCCCCCCCCCGCTGATTAAGATCATGCTACGGGGCTGGCTAGTAGCGATTAAACTATCATTGGCGACGCGTTTCCACTTCAAAAGCAAAAATCGACTCGCATTCGACCTCGCCTTAGACCCGATCTATACTTTCGACGCAGTCGACCATACACAGCTTTAAATCAGCAGACAGTGACCTATGGGTTGTCATTAAGTAAACGATGCGTGACGGTTTCGATATAAATCTTTCGATTGACGGTCGCTGTCAGGCCCGTACCGTCACGCAGTCAACAGTTTTAGAATATAGGGCTAATGACTACGATTAAGTGCTCGCGCTAAGATTTTTTAAGGTGGGGCGGGGGGCATCTTCTCTGCTGTTTAACAAAAGGGGAAGCTATTTGGTGAGGAACAACTTAAAATGGAGATATCGTCAAGCGTATATCGTTGAAGTGCAGTGTTGATGGTGCTATATATATCTAATTTCTGATTGAAAATCTTCCGTCAGCAAGCTCAGAAATTTCATTCAAGGATTGAAATCAATCTATAGACCTACCTTGCATGTTTTAGCAACGGGTGGCAACCATGAACTCGATCTCGTTGCGATAATGACAATGATTAGCCTAAAAGTTTTGAAATACTGGTGGAGGGCTAAGACGTTAGATGGGGGGGGGGGGGGGGGGGGGGGTTAACTATTTCTATCTCCCCGTCGGTGTCTGCACTGATTGAAGTCTCTGTGCTTGACACTGCTTGTACATGTACATAGGATCTAATAAAAGCTGTGAGGTGTATCGACTCACGGTAACGGTTTTTTTTTATCAATCACAATGAACGATGACGTAACTGAATCACGTTACATTGTCCTCGGTGTTGACACAAACGCAGATTGTGGCCTAATATCGAGTTCATAAATAGGAAAACGTTAATGCAATCGTCTTCGACGCGTTAAGGGCATGAAAAAGATTTTTTACTACAGACATGCATGCAAAAGCGACGCAGCGGATAAATAAAATAGAGAGATAGGGTTTCGAATAAAGTTGCGACGGTCTTACTAAAATAGAAAGAACTCATTTTATAGCCTGTCTTGTTTCACGGCCTGACGCGATTTTTCGACTAATTTTGACATTTTAAGTACGAGCGCATTATGCTTGTCGCAGTAGGCCAGCTTTGGAATTGCCGCGAGGCCAAACGCATAGCAAGGGGCTCATGTGCGAGGATGTATAATAAAGATACGATGCAGTACAGTAGACCTTTCGTTAGAGTACAGTTTTATGGAGACGGTCCGATCAAAGATACGATGTCACGGCTTGATCTTGCACTGAACATTATTTTGCTCATGCGGCTCATGCCACAATAGAGTCGAATTATATCTAAACGAATGCAAGCCACGGCTTTCAGACTGCGTGTTCTCTCTCGCTGGGGGTTTAAGGACCGT
Organism: Chamaedrilus cognettii; assembly: GCA_034695025.1. Lineage (NCBI taxonomy): Eukaryota > Metazoa > Annelida > Clitellata > Enchytraeida > Enchytraeidae > Chamaedrilus > Chamaedrilus cognettii. Next base: position 9,986 of record JAQIWG010003703.1, on the reverse strand, counting down.
GTGTACTCTGACAAAGACTAACAGTCGATTTCATAGACGTTCCTCAACTCCTACCTCGACTCCAACTTTGACCTAGAAAGACAATTTAACAGCAGCCCATAGCTGCCGTTCCAAAAAACTCTAAATTTATTTCAAAATTTAAAGGCACAAATTTATTTCCACAAGAAATCACTATAATTTAAAATCAGTAAAAACTGAAAATCATTTTCCTTTAAATCTATGACGTCACGTTAATTTAACAACGTGGTATATTAATTCAAATGGAGTAGGAAAAAAGCTTTTTTAAATGGCAGTTATGAACTGCTGTTAAATTGTCTTTCTAGGTCAAGGTATGAGTCGAGGTAGGAGTTGAGGAACGTCTATGAAATCGAGCCTAGGAGTCCGATGCAGTGCCTTGGATTCAAGCAGTGATGTCATTGAATCAGAAAGGAATATCTCAAGATTCTGGATATCTCTACATTAATATCCCTAGATTGCATGTTTTAACATAAATATCCCCAACTCCCATTGTAAAATGCGTCATTTTATAAGAATTATCCCCAGATATCTGGAGATTGCACTCAAAAACAGATTCATAAATCGCTGAAATGTCCACAAATCGAGCGATATGATTCATAGAAGTGGCATCACTGGAGCCAGGCAAAGAATAGTATTTGGCTCGCTCCCTTTGGTCGTGTTTTAGACTACGAATCACCAGAGGCATTGGGCTTCAGATCTATTCTCCTTTGACACCAGACAGCAGGGAGCACACAGCTGCTGCGTCTCAGCAGGCACAGCGTTAATTCTACACGGTGGTTCAGGAAAACGTAACCAGTTGAATGAGCATTAGAACTCAACCAATTGCCAATCGATTTACGTGAAACTTGAAGCAATAATACCAGAGAGATTTGCAATTATAATGAATTCATAGTTTGTGTTCGAACTGTCCGCCGTTAGCTGCTACGCACGCACGAAGACGGCCGCGCCGTTGTTTGACTGACGCGTCACTGACGCGCTGGTCCAGCTCTTCCCCAGTCATACACGATGCGCTGTTATGATTAAAAGCGAACTGTAAGGAAATCAAGATAAATATTTAGCGAGCAGCGGTGCAATGCCATAGGCCTACGTTTCATGCAAATCGATTGGCAATTAGTTAAATTATAATGGACATTCTACTGGTTCCCGTTTTCCTGAACCACCGTGTACATACACGGCGCTATAAATTTATTCGCACTCCGGTTTCACGGCTGTTAACACAATGTCTGACAAATAACCACTGAGTGGAATATATACTGGAAAAATAGTCCATTGGAAGAAGTGGTGTAAGATACCCCCTGCAAACTGGGGCAAGTAGGCTATAGACAATAGGTATGCAGTCCAGAGCTGCTCCTGTGAGTCGTAAAAGGCGACTGAAGAAGGGGGGAGATTCCAATTGGCTTGGCCCCGAGGCAGCGAACTATGTTGGAGCAAAAATTAAATGCCAAAGCTTGCCAAGCGGTAGAATACTAAACAATACGGCCTTCCTGTGCTCCATTGCAATACGATAATGGATGATATAATCAAGATAGCAGATTGTCTTTTAAAGATTGAATTTACATGTTACATTAGGCGTAGTTAACGGCTGGTTGCTCGATCTCGATTTGAGTGCGATTTAAGTGCGATTTGGTGAGGTAGTCCGATTTAACAAAATTTTCTGTTGCTCGACAGTTAGCTTAGCTGCAGTTTAGCTTAAACCGCAGTTTGAGTAATGTGCGATTTAACATTTTTTCAAATCGAGGTCGAGTAATTAGCAGTAACTCACCCGGCTGTGATTTGAGCTTTTAGTCTCCCGCTGCGTCATAGCCAGCTTTGTAATCTTATCCTTGATGAACTCCTCTAGCAAAACCGGTAACAATTCGCCAATGGCCGCCTGATTCTTGACCTCATTCGCTGAATTTTCATTGGCCGCAGACGCTGTAAGAGTTGGTGCCGCTACCATCGACGGAACGGGCGGAGGTATGACTGTCGGTATGCAAGTCCGCATTGGAATGCTCGTGAGCGGATGCGGTGGATGCGTGGGAGCGGTGGGACCGGTGGATGAGTGGGAGACGGGAGTTGTAATCTTCGATTCTGCACCGGAAAGACTACCGAAGTTCGGATGCGGATACGACACCGATACTTTAGCCGAAGTTGACAGAGTCGGCGGTGGATAATTCGGCCGGTAATTCGGCGGAGGTAACGAGAAACTGGCTTGCGATAAAATTGCCGATGGTAGTTCGGAAGAGGTTCTCCTATTGGGTGCCTGAGTCGCGATCAATTGTTGAGGTGGCACCGGTGGCCTGATCATTGGCAGCGGCACGATTGGCGGCAGGGGTGAAGTAGGCCTCCGAAGAGCCGCGGCCGTAGAAGGAATAATTATTGTCGAAGCCGGTCTAGAGTACGGGAGTTGAAAATTGACAACCTGCGGGGTAGCAAGACGATTAGAAGTCGATGCTGCTTGCAAATGCGATATTGGCTGCGACGATGACGAATATCCTGTCGCACTAGCCAGATGGCTAAGCGTTGTAGGTATTAGAAGATTTCCTTTTAGTTGTGTTGGTGTCAACTCCGCTGACAGGTTTTCGAGTGTTTTACCAGCAGACGATGCTGTTGGTAGATACGAATTTGCCGTATATGCGTTAGACGACTTGCTTGCAACAGTTGAAGTCGATGACGATAGATATTTCGACGACATTGAAGCAGATTTTGCGTTAGAATCTGCCGGAGTAGCTGAGGTATACGTTCTAGGCCAAGCCGCGCCAGACGGACCGCATGTAGTCCTTTGAAAAGTCGTCGAATTCGAATATACTGTGCCTCTGGCGATTTTCTCACTTCCCTTTAAACACGAAGTTGTAGCAGATTTTGAGCTAGCATCGCTCGAATTAGCCGAGTTGTGTGTTCTAGGCCGAGCGATGCTACAACTTGACCAATTACAGCTTGAAGTCCTTTGAAAAGTCGTTGAATTCGAATTTACTGTGGCAGTAACGATTTTTCCGCTTGTGTTTAAACAAGAGGGCAACCGATTGATTTTGACAGCGTCCATGGAATTATATGTCTTTGGATTAGAAGTGAAAGAAGTTGGTAACTGACACTGAGATATGGATGGCGGAGGTATGCTAAACAGATTTGTGCCCGACATGGCTTGTAGCTGCTTCAGTAGTTGTATTTGTTGTTGAAGCTGCTGATGTTGGTGATGCAGTAGGCCTAGGTTGTTGTTGCACCCTAGTTGTTGTGGATCTGATGGTAGAAGGTGGTGTGGGGTTTGCTTCAACTGCGATTGATGCGATATTTGCTTCACATACTGCTGCTGCTGCTGCTGTTGCTGCTGCTGCAACCGCTGTGCAGGCGGCAGCTGCTGCTGTGACTGTAACAGTTGTTGTTGTTGCTGAATCTGCTGGTTCAGCTCTGAATTCAATAATTCGCCTTGTTTCTGCTGAATTTGTTGCTGCTGTTGCTGCTTATGCTGCTGCTCTTGCTGGAACTCATTCGCCAGCAGTTCGCCGAGATGTTTCGTCCACAGGTCAGCTCTAATCGCAGCCTCCTCTTCTTCTCGGGTACCCATGGCGGAAGCTCACCTCTCTTGTTCACCTGCCCTGAATGCTGATATACAACAAATAACACGATGGACTATATTCCCCTAACAAATATTAGAGTTAACCAATATATAGCTAAACTGCGCTGCTACGTCACTGCGCACCTCAAAACATGTCACGTACAGCGCATGTCTACGATTCAAGCAAATGATGTTTTTCCATCTCCGTTTGCATGACATATTCTCGGTGCGTTAAAAGTGCAATATACATACATACCTACATACATGTCTCACTCTAATTACGCTCTACACGTTGTTAAAATTAGGACGTATTGTTTGACAAAAACAGTCATTTTTGAATTTTCGCAATAGGCTCCTACACTCTGATTTTCGAATTTAGAGTAATTTTTCTTAGCGTGCAGAACTCGCGATCGGGAGATATGGATGTAATAGGGACGGAGGTTTTTCGCAAAATTTACTACCGTAGGCCTACGTCGAAACTGCTTTCATCAGGTCTTAAACGTGCCATGTCAAGAACAATGCCTTTCCTCGATTGAGATCGTTCTTAACGGTGCATATTCAATTATTCATGTTAGAGAGTTCATTCGAAGCGGAGACAAAAATATAGTTGATTGGGCTTAAATGGCCATCTCAGATCTTCTGTCAATGTTGAAATTTACCATAATTCATGCCGTCTGCAAGAACAGGAATTCACCAAATTAAGTTATCAAAGTTTGTACCCTCTTTGGCATTGCCGCTGGTTTGTTGGTCGACCCGACCGCATGCTGCGATTAGGACACATAGACTGAATCTAGTAGCTTTTAAATGATAAAATGCAACAATGAAATCAAACGGCGTTAAGAGTGCATCAAAATCCCTTTCTGCTAATAACTGCACATGTCACTAACACTAGTTTTTCGCACTGGTAAACTTACGTGATATTGATGCATCATGACATACATGTAGCCTAAATGTAGCCTAAATGTAGCCTAAATGTAGCCTAAATGTAGCCTAAATGTAGCCTAAATGTAGCCTAAATGGAGCCTAAATTTAGCCTAAATGTAGCATAAATGTAGCCTAAATGTAGCATAAATGTAGCCTAAATGTAGCCTAAATGTAGCCTAAATGTAGCCTAAATGTAGCCTAAATGTAGCCTAAATTTAGCCTAAATGTAGCATAAATGTAGCCTACGTGTAGCCTACAATATAAACCAACTCCGCGCTGAGCCTTGAGCCCATGACACCGGTGTCGGTACATACCATAGGCTACTTTAACAAAAATAACAAGTAGGTCTAATCGCCGCGAAGTGTTTGACTTGCGGAACGTGTAGAATCAGCTTGTTCCTAAAAGTGGACCAAACTGATTCTACAAGTTCACTCCTATAGTCCACGTTCGGGTGTGGGCCTGTAGTTGTTTTCGTCGCGTATGGTAGCCTGAGCCCATTAGTCTGTTTAACGGCACGTCGGGTGATTAGTACACGTACGTGTACGCGTGATCAAACTGTTAACGTGCAGTTACATTGAATGTTTAATGTATCCAGCTTATATTCCCGAAATGCGACGTTGAACACCTAACGTGTGTTTTGGTGGGCTTCGAACATCAATGCTCCAGTAAAGTGCAGTTTCGTGAACACACGTGTTTCCGAAACACGCGTGTTTCCGGGTCGTGTTTAGGGAACGCGCGTGTTCTAAACATGGTCGGAAATCCTGCAATGAATATCCAATGTAACTGTACCTTTAGTTCTTGCGCATCTCTCTGAAGCTTACTTACGTTATTTCTTGTAATTTTTTCGTATAAGCTTATTCTTTAATTCATTCCAGGCCTTTGTAGGCTACGCTAAACATAGTATAAGCACTTTCCTTTATCGTGCTAAATTGATGCACCAATTTTTTAACAGAACCTCTCAATTTTGTTACAATTTAACCATAGGACAATAAGTAATTATTGAAGTCCTACTGCTTTAAAGTTATTTCTAACATCAACATGCGGCCAATTGAAACGATTCGTAGTTATATCGAATGCAGACGATTAATTTCACTAGAGACCTATGTAGCCTACATGTGCATGTATATCAGAACCCCTGATAGAAAGCGCGCTGACTAAGACAGGTCTTCACTGATCTACGGCATGTTCCTTAGTACTGAAATCGTCGTATGCCAACACCCTAAACGATTCCGTGCAATATCACGTTCATGCTTATCACAGAAGGTTTATTATGTTCAAGTAGCTGACAAGCTGTGATAGTCAAAACGTTGGTCGAGAGAATATTGAATTTGCTCTCTACAGAAGCGTGGCTGCTGTTTTTCAGGCGTCCAAAATTACTACGCAAAACGCTGAAATTGACCATTAATTAAGCCCATTTGAAAGTGTCGTATTTGAGACCTGGCGAATTTGATAATTTTTCTCAATCTGGCAGCGCACGAATGGCTTAAACATATTTTTAGTCAGTTCCTAAGTTAGATTAGTGGATTTATTATGATGCAATGTAGGTTCATTCATGGCTGCCTGGAGAACACAAGCAACAGGCTTTTAGCTCACGAGTATCATTCACGTAGGCTGCGTTTCTTAATTTTGTCTTAAGTTTTTCCTAAGTTAGATTTTAAAAGATTCAAATCCGTTTGCAGACCGCAATGACGTCATCATTCGATTTGCGCGTGACAGTGCGGACTCTCAAATAGCAGACAATACAATTAACTCAAAGATTTGTTTAAGAAGTTCTTAATATTAATTTAACATTATCATAAAATACACGAAAAAATCTAAGGCCGGGTTTTTCCATCACGTGTTAAAATTTAATCCAAGATCATGACGTCACCACACCCAATCAGCGCAATGAAAATCTGATCTGTGGTTAATTTAACTCTATTTGATTGGTTTTTCAGATACTATTCTCGGATTTAAATTTCAACACTTAATGGAGAAACACAGCGTGAGCCATTCTTACCATTCATTAATTTTTCTCTCCCCTAGTCACGTTTTCCCTATAAAAACACTGACGTCAACTATACGTGACGACATCAGCGTAAGGACATCAGCTTTCAAACTAGACACTCAGTTTAAATCGAATCTGTCCACAGAAGACTTGTCGGCCTTGCTCATTTGCTTTCAGTTGATTTTATATGCATTTGCTTTTAATTTATTAGGTGTACCAAGGTTCTATTGTAGGTGTAATTGCATGGTGTGGTGCGTTTAATGTATTTGATGGGAACCATGTAGGCCAATAGAGCAAGTAGGGCCTCTGGTTTCCTTTTCAAGCAAATTGTAATTTTGCGTTGGCGCTGATGTTTCTGTTTGACTGCGCTCGAAATAAAATTTCATACATACATACCCGTATGCATATAGGCGACAGGCGACTGTGAGCAGATTGAATTTTTTTCGCCGGCGACGCCAATTTGCCACACACCGACGTTCTGCCTTTTGTGAGGATAGGCCTACTTAACGTGGGCATAGGGTGACACAGCCAGCGACTACTCCGAACAACTATTGAAGTCGCGCTATGCTCGGTAGGCGACGCAAATTACGCGTGAAGACGGCGATAGCACTAACGCAACGGGTCTAGGCATATGCTATGCAGGGTCTGTACATGTAGCTGGCTTTTGTTGCCTTTTGACCGTTTTTCTCCTGAATGGTGTAGATCTTAGTGCTGTTTAGGCTAATAGGCATCCCGTGGGCTATATCCGATCCGGAAAGGAGCTCTGAATTCGCAGCCCAGCCCCCCGAAACTGCATAGTGCATCAAATGAAAAAAGATTCAAGTATGTTTTACTACATTACAGTGTGCTTGCGTAAATAATGACAGAATATAATCTCACACGAAGCCCCTGTCATACAATATAGACCGATTATCCTTCCGGCCAAAACAGCGCGCCGAAAAGTTCGTTTGATTTCGTAAGTTTCTGGGGCTCTTTTCCATATTTGAGTGTAGGCTACTTCTCGATGCTGATTTGCGCCGTTGTAGATGGAATTTCTGCTAATGCACATGCACACGTGCCTTTAGCATTTAGCACTTAAGCCAATGCACATGTGCATTTAGCATTTAGCACTTAAGCCAATGCACATGTGCATTTAGCATTTAGCACTTAAGCCAATGCACACGTGCATTAGCATAAATGCTAAATTGAGCATAATTGGTTGACTATTGGCTGTAAAATCTACTGTAGCCTAAAACATAGATTTTTGCTTCGAGTCATTTTCGCTGTTTTGACTCTTAGAAATCTAGTTGCGCGTAATTTGGGGTTTTAGGGAGCTGCCCATAAAAATTAGCTTCCGCAGCCTCATTTTAGAGCGAGTAATTTTCGAAAGAGTTTGATCGATTCTCGAAATTTCCCTTAATGACATGCACTCGAAGATTTCGTATTTTACAGTAATCCGTCAATTCTAAAACTTAACAAATCCCTCCAAATGCAGTTCTCGTAACTGCAGAGCCGCGCAAGAACAAGCACAGTTACGAATGGCATTAGAAACTTCCGTCAGCAAACCCTGCTAAAGCGTTCTGCGCGAAAAGAAGAAAGTTTCTCGTGTGGGAAGAAAAGTGGAAGTTGAAGCCGTAATACAATAAGGTAGGCATACAGACTGAGACTATAGAGTACAAGCATGTTATCTGAACATTAATCACGCCTATACGCCATTGTCCAATTACTTTACGCCCTGGTGTAGCCCATAGACAGACTTGCATATATACATGTTCGGTATTTATAGCGGAATCACGAATGCGAGCGGTGGACCGTGCGTCAACAGGAAACGCCCGTTCCGGTATAATTATTTTAGGCTTCCTTTGAAATTTGACACAAAGTGTACACACGCCTATAATATAGGCTTCATAGGCGAAGCGTTGTGGCCGAGTGGTCTAAGTCGCGGACTTCGGATTGCGAGTGCGGCCGAGCGTCGGTTCGATTCCCGGCCGTGCACGGCAAAAGATTTCGAGTCACTTCGCGCTCCATTGGCAAAGGTACTTAATTTCGCCAGCCCCGCAAATAATCATCCAATAGGGTGGAGTGCAGTAGAGAAGTTGAAGTTGAAGCGTTATAATACTAAGAACTACAGGCCCTGCAATGTCACGCACGCGCTGTGATGATTAACGCCTGTTCCCACACCGCTTGAATTGATTTAATCTCGGCGCCTACCGGTGCATGTCTTAATATGACCATCAAAACAAAACACCGGAATAATAATTGAGACACGAGTAGCCTAGGCGCCCTGTCCCCCGCACGCTATAGAAAGAAGAGCGATTCTTTGCTTGGCCCCGAGGCACAGAACCGGACTTTATGCCACACACGGTTTTTAACAACTTCCAAACAGCAACACCAAACGCTGTCTGGGATCAAACAAAAGCGACAACTTTTATCTCGAGCTTCACAATTACTGAACGCAGCCGACCTATAGGCTAGCTGTTACCTGTACCTGCATAGCAGTGAAGTTGTTTTACTGCGACGAGGGTGGTATTTTTCAAATATGTGATTTTTCGCGTGGTCAGGTAACAAATACGCCCCTCGGCCGCAGTGTTGTAGATGTGGAATTTGACACCACTTGAATCAACAGTACATTTTGGGTCATGGGGTCATGTTGTTCATTAAGGAATAGAGGTTTTGTCAATGTTACTTTTCAGTACAATTTTATACGCGTGCTACCTGCATGTACATGTAAGTAGCAGGCATTAAAAAGAATAATTCTCTAAACTGCAAAGACGTGGGCTACAGAGAGGCGTGAATTTAAGTCCAGAAAATGGATATGTGGTGTTGAGGCATGGGTACTCAAAGCTGAACGGGAAATGCACAGGGACGTCAAGGGTCCATCTCAGCCCTCCATCCCTCCGGTGTCAATAAATGAGCAGTTGAAGCAGTTCAGCGACACTGGGCTAACTTCTGGAACTGACCGGAGTTGGTCCCTGAGCGCCGTATAGCTAACCTCAGCGCACAAGGCAACATCATATCATCTTTGGCACTGCTATGAGACTTATATATGGCTGTGCCTTCAAACAACAAGAAAGCGAAAAAGTGTACGTGTGTAAAGGTCTGAGTTAGGGTTGTCATTGGGGTTAGGGTTAGGGTTAGGGTTAGGTTAGGGTTAGGATTAGGGTTAGGGTTGTCATTGGGGTTAGAGTTAGGGTTAGGGTTAGGGTTAGGGTTAAGGTTAGGGTTAAGGTTAGGGTTAAGTTAGGGTTAGGGTTAGGGTTAAGTTAGGGTTAGGGTTAAGTTAGAGTTAGGGTTAGGGTTAGGGTTAGGGTTAGGGTTAGGGTTAGGGTTAGGATTAGGATTAGGATTAGGGTTAGAGTTAGGGTTAAAGTTAGGGTTAGGGTTAGGGTTATGGTTGGGGTTAGGTTTAGGGTTTGGGTTTGGGTTTGGGTTTGGGTGTGGGTTTGGGTTTGGGTTTGGGTTAGGGTTATGGTTGGAGTTAGGGTTAGGTTAGGGTTAGGATTAGGGTTTTGGTTGTCATTGGGGTTAGGGTTAGGGTTAGGGTTA
>JAQIWG010003702.1:0-17346 GCA_034695025.1 Chamaedrilus cognettii | reverse complement strand
ATATACACATATATACAAATTAAGCGTACACTGTATTTTTTGCTTGGTTACACCAAGTCAATCTAAGCACAAAGGTAAAAGGTCATATAACATACAGCGACACAAGATATCACGGATGTGCTGATTATGAAACGCAGATAAAACTAATGTAGCCAAAGTTATCAATATATATTTTCTAAAACAATTATCTTTATCTTTACATTATAAACCTGCAATTTTATTAAACGCCAAAGTAACAAACTGCATACTATTTAATTCTCAACAATTGAGATAATTTATTCAACATTATCCAAAATCAACTACAGGTAAAATGATGAAAAAGGCTTAAAAATAGCGCCATGACAGACAGACTCGTCGAGGCTCATTGCGCGTCGAGGAGGAAGCTGGAATGGATGCTTTGCTAAGCAAAAGTCGCAAATTTCATTGTAACTAAATATTCAACTAGGGGTTAGGAAAATAAATCTGACACAGAAATTTGCTTTCTATCTGGAACCTGGGCTGCAGAGAGTTGTTCCTTAACACTGAGCAGTTCCTCGCAATGCTTCTGGTCAGCCTGGTCCAGCTGTTGCCTGGAAAGGTCGAGTTGTTTCACGGTGTCCACCAGATCTGTTTCCATGGCTTGCAGCAGATCAGGCATTGACTCCAGCTCTTGCAGACGAGACTCAAAGCTCTCCCTAAACTGTGTGATGTAGTACTACGCGTAAGTAAAACTTATTCTGCTGTGTCTGTATCTGTAACTACTGTATCTGTACATACATCAACTGAGCGTAACTGAGTAAATAGGCAAAATGAAAAAGTAAACTGAACTATAACAAAACGCTTACTAGTCGTTTATAATACGATTAGTAAAAATCAACCAGTAATAACAGGAACGCCATTAAAATTCAACATCTACTGTAAAACATGAAATATTTACTGCATGTGATTTTCGCGGTTTTGCTGTAAACTTTTTTGCTGCACTTCATTTTTGAGACTGTCTATTGCTTATAGCTTCTGTAGCATTGTTTATTTATCTCCATGTAATTTCTGCTAAATTCGCAAAAACTACATGCACGCGGAATTTAGCGTTTTACAGAATATTCAAGTCGGCAGTGTGCTCTGCAAGTGAATAAAGAACTCCTCTAAGATAAGTACGCAAGAAATATGATATCATTTTGGGCTCAGTGAATAACTTGAATCATTAACAAACAGACATAAGTGTGAAAGTCAAATGAAGTAAAACATCATGGATGCTAATAAACGCTAAACGCAAGAAAAAATTACGCAAATTTAACACTTAGTACCTAGGTAATCGAATGCACTAGTGATAGCGGTTTAGAAAATAGCAAAAATGCAACTAATCTCGATTAAAATTTGCAATAAAATACACAAACCTAAATAAAAAAATTTAAAATCATAAAATTCCATTGCCACCTTATAACCAAATTTAGATTTTAAAAACTTGCCTTTTAATACCAAACAACTGGAAACAATATCACTGACAAATTAAATGCTAATGATTATTAAAACTGCCTAAGAACTAAAATCACCGACACACAGATGTGTAGGCTATGTGTAGATGATGTTAAAACTCAAATGCTAACAATTTTGTGTAATTATAACGTCTAGAACAGTGAGTAACAAAACGAACATCTCAGTACGGTTAGCGTAACGTGGACTACAATTGCCAAATGGTTTCTGTGGACTAAGTGAATAACTTGAATCATTAATAAACACAAGTTCATTAGCTGTCACAACCTGAGTCTGATATTGTTCGATGAATCGTTCGTATTCACAGATATTCTTCCTGTACTTGTCCGTGTCAGCCTCACAGTGCTTCAGCTTGTCCTCCACGTTGCATAGGGACAACTACAGCCAGTGAAACAACACACACACACACACGCGCGTTTTGTAGCCGCATTCCCCGCCTATGCAGGGGTAGGCCATTTGCAGCCATGGACACCCGCACGCCACTTTATCCTATCCGTCGCATCCTCAGGTCTTAATGTTTCAGCTTTCATATCCGTCTCTGGCAAGGTTTTCCACGTTGTTTCCGGTCTCCCTATGCGTTTTTTTCAGCTACCTCATAATCCATACATTTCCGCATCCAATCATCCGGTTCCTTTCTCAAAAAAATGCCCCAGCCATCTCAGTCGGTTTCTCCTTACCACCTCCTACACTGCCTCCCACTCCATTCTAGCTCTCAGATCTGCACTATACTTTCTCTCTTTCAATGACACCCCGCTCATCCACCTCACCATTCTCATCTCTATTCGCTCAAATCCTCTTGATCGTGCCAGAGAAACAAACAAAAACTAATAACAATAGCAACACAAGCAAACAACTAGCCAGTAAAACAAAAGATGAGCCAGGCAAACAAACAAATAGCCAGAAAAACAAACAACTAGCCGGGCAAACAAACAACCAGCCAGACAAACAAACAACCAACACGACAGGTATAAAAAACAAAATCCAGCTGGATGATCCAAAATGAAGCATATACAATTTGTGATCGCGTGAAAAAAATGCAGCTATGGTGGTTTCATGTAGCATGTATATCAAAATCTATTAAATACAGGCTATCATTGTTCATTGTTAATTGTATCAATTTGTTAATAACAAGAATAATAATGATTTTACAGTCTATTTCGACGTTCAAAAACATCATCGAGTGACCTACTTAATTACAAAATATGATTCTGCACTCAATTTTCACAACAATTTTTTTTTTTCATTTTACAATCTCGTTATAGCTTGGGATATATTCTACGGCAGCGCATACCAGATGTTTCAATAGTGTTCCATAAATGCTCCTATTGCTTCCAAGAACTTATTTTAACTTCATCATCAATAAAATCAGCATGCGCAAAAGAATAAAAATGCACAAACTAGACTCACTGGAGTCCTTCAAGAAACCACCGAAATGATTTCTATTTCGTAGAGTGCTGAGTTTTTGTTTTTGTTGGTTGCTGTACATTAACTATTGCGTCATGAACATATCACCATGCCAACAAATCTGTGTTTCCTGGAAAGCGGGCGTTTAATAAATTTTCACTACTAATAATAAATTTCTATCACTACTACTAAAAATGTAGAAGATATCAATCGAACTGGACCTAAACAACATTCATAAAAACAAATCTTACCCGAAGCCTGTCATTCTCGGCCTTCAGTGTCGTCACTTGACTCGTTTTCTCGTCCACCCTGCTCATCAGGTTACCAATATCCAAGGCAGTCTCTCTTGCCATCCGCTGAACCAACAACTCCAGCTCTTCCACACGTCTGTTAACAAAACACACACTTCACATCGGCTGTCAACAAAACACACAAGACTGAGAATTATACGCAGTCAGCTAAAAGCAAACAAATCCGGCCATATGCCGCACAGTGTGCGCATTGAAAGTAAAATAGCGTAAAGGTATTAAAATGATCATTCTATCAAAAGTAAAATAGTGTCAAGGCATCAAAATGGTTGTGTTTTCAGAAAACAACACATAACCGACCATAGTTTTGTATGAAAACGAATGATCGACAAAAACTAGCTGAGAGAATATAATAACGGAGCTATTTTACACATTGTGGCAGTTCGACGTACATTATAAATGCAAAAAAAGACAAAAATTCAACACAAAAACCGTCCCGCAAATAAACGCGTTCTAAAATTGAAAAACCTAAAAAACAAACCGTAGATCAAATCGTAGTGAAATCTATGTTTAGATTCAAAAGTCAACATTCTACACCAAGCCACAGATTTACAAACAGATCACCCATCCACAGTGGCCACAATGTCGGAGCCTAGGCTTGCCTCGTGAGCTTGCTGACCATAGCTTGAGCCAGCTCGAGCTCCTGATTCATGCCGGTCAGGTGGACTTGTTGATCCTGAAGGTCATGGGAGCTGCTCAGTGAGATGGACGCTTGCGTGTGCAGCGACGCACGGGCAGCCCTCAGCTCGTCCTCACACCGAATCAACTTCTCCTTGTACGCCCTGCACACAGACACAACTTCTCCTTTTATGCATGCACACAGACACAACTTTTCCTTGTATGCCCTGCACACAGACACAACTTCTCCTTTTACGCATGCACACAGACACAACTTTTCCTTGTACGCCCTGCACATCGAATCAACTTCTCCTTGCACGTCCTGCACACAGACAGTAGAACATAAAAAATAAAAAGCAAATTAATTTAAATAGAAGACAATATTATAGATTAACAAATTTATATCGAAGATAATATAGCAGCCAGGCAATCCGCTGCATTCGCTTTTGTTAAAACAATGTTTATTAAGGATGCAAATCTGCAAGCAGTAAGTTCAACAAGCGCTTGGAATATAGCACGGTACCTTGGATAATATAGAAAGACACGAAAAAAAGAACGATGAACAAAACCTGGCAGCTTTTTTCAGATCCTCCCGTTCTCTCTCTGCACCCGCAACCTGCAGCTTGGCTGAGGCAAGCTGCTCCTCTATGCTCTGCAGACAAAAGTAGTGCGTTCGCTAATTCTATCTGTTGATATCAGAAAAGAAATCCTCGGTTTTTTATTCCGATAAAGAAATCAATATTTCCACTGACTTCGCCCAGACTACGCCCAGGTCGTATCGGAGTCGCGCGCCCGAGAAGTTGAGTGAGATGCTTCATTTCTCTGAATATTGTGTGCTAGCAAAAAGATGTTAGTTTATTAACGGAGAAAATAAACCATCGGTGGAACATCCGACCCGACTAAATAAACATATCAAAGATCTTTTACGAACACACTTTAGGAATAGCCGTGGTTGATCCAGCTGCCAGTGGCGCTCCAGAAATTTAAATGAAGGAGATACCAGCATCTCATAATGTCGAGGAGTGCGCATCGCCCTCGAGAGGACTTAGGTCATGACACGACGCTCCGTAAGTTATCCGGTCAAAAATGTAAAAAAATTAACTCGCAGCAAGACTTGTCATGTCAAGACAAGACAAGTCTTGCTGCAAGTTTTATTACAACCCAAACAGTAATCCAACAATGATGCGTGGTCACGAGTCGAGTTTTATAAAAAATCGAAACAATATTCAATAAAAAACGGAGATATAACTTGACATAAATATAGTGTTATAGAAAATTAGCTTATAGCATACGGCAGCAACGCTTTGAATTTTTCAGCATATTCATGGCAGAACAATATTGCAAAATGCTGCAATCCAGCATCAATCTCAATGATCAAACCGCAAATCAATGGATGAAATATACAGAAATAAACACAATCTAAAAATACGATAAGATCATAAAATATATAAATGTTTCGGCAAGGAGAAGATTGCAATTCAGCAGGCAATCTTATGATAATCTTAGTTCTAAGAGAATCTTAGGAAAATTCGTCTTAAGAGAATCTTAGGAAAATCTTATCTTTTTATCAGAACTTCGCACATTCGCAAAACCGCAAGCCGCAAACCGAATGATGACGTCGTGGCGGTCGGCGAATGAATTTTATTTCTTTTAAATTTGAGTTAGGACAAAATTTAAGATAAGAATGTAAAATCTGAATAATTAATAACTTAAGATCTTACAAAATGTACATGAATGAGGCCCCAGATTGCTAAGATGCAACTATGCAGAATCAACATTACAATACGGGCAACAAGCCCGGTGGGGCAGTGAAACAGGGTATTTATAACTGCCCAGTAGTCGCACCCTGATGTGCGCCATCATGCAGACGAGCTCGTCGGCCTCCTTGCTCTGCTGCAGCACGTCCCTCTTTCTCTTCTCCTCCCTCGCCCTCAGCTCTGCTCGCTCTCGCTCCACCTGCAGCACACCTAGCTAGATGTCACTGCAGCACGCCTAGATATCACAACAGTTATATCACTAGATGTAACTCTAGCATGACTATATATCACTGCAACATGCCTAGCAGTGCATATATGACTGCAGCATGCCTAGCAGTCACCGCAACATGCCATCTCACCACTTTTTCTAACCTCATTTCGCCCCATCAACTTGTTCAGAATTATGCTTTCAGTCTTCACCTCCCCCCCCCCGCACACTCCCCCTCCCTCCCACACCGCGGTCGTAATTTGCTCTGAAGTCTGTGCAAAAAAATCTTTTATGTATAAAGCTAGTCCCCCCCAATTTTTCCCTTGTCCCCTCTTTGCCCCCTCCCCCAAATAAATCCTGGCGCCGCCACTGCGCACGACTGTCACACCCAGCAGCGGCCGACCTCTGCGAGATCCTTCTTGAGCTGTGCGATGGTTGCCTCGCTGTCCTCCATGCTGCGCAGCAGCCAGCGCAGGTTCTGTCGCTGGTCGCAGAGCATGCCGCGCAGCCGCTGCGCGCTCGTCTCGTATGCACACAGACGGTCGCGCAGGCACTGTGCTGTGTTGAGCAGTGTCTGGCGCTGCACCGGCGTCATCGCGCGTGTCTGGGGTCAAAGCACCAGCTACTTCACTCAGTTTTAGACCGGCGTCATCGTGCACGTCTGGCGTCACAGGACCAGCTACTTAATAAATACACTGAGACAATGCAACTCCGCACTATCACTACTTCGAGTCATTACGAAAATAATGTTATGCCTAATTTCAAGTTTTTAATGAATGATTTTTTCAAGGCATCATTGAAACTGTGATTTTTTGATTCGAAATGATTGTGTGTGTGCCTTATAATAATAGATCATTTGAACGGTGCATCTAATACTATAGGACTATATTTTCATTGAATGCTTTCCTTGTATGTGCTTGTGTTTCACTGTGTGTTTGTGTGCTTGTTAGTTCTATACTTCATGTGTAATTAAAAGATATATACATATTATTTAATTAATTATTTATTTACCTGGTTTTTTATAGGCTGTCTATTCTTCAAGAAAGTCATGTATCTACATCAATACTATTATAGTGGCTGCTATCTAACTGCAAAAAGAAGGGGTGACATTTAGTGTTACGGACGAATCTGGCCACCCTTTTCATTTAATCTGTGGTGTACATTGTAAAGCCATTATTAAATTATGCATGTTGATACCGGGTGTACATTACAGGTCTTATGAATAAATCAAATTGAATTGAATAGAATACTTCAACTAGGTATTAGATAATATTTAAAATATTACGCAGAGAAACCTGAGAATTTGCTGCGGGAAATAAATGCCTGTAAGCGTTTTAAGCGTAGAGATATTGCCCGACACACACACCCAAAGTTCCTCAAAATTGCTGCTCGGATTTAACTCAATTTACAAACACGCTAAAAAAAATCAGCATCATAAAATACTTCACAGTACATCAATATATTACGATGTGAAAAGTCTGTTGCATTTACTTGCCATATCCTTCACGATATTTTTCCCTAAAGAGTTTAACCACAACAATATCCACTATTGGCCTTCACTCACAAACAGGGCTCGGCCTACATAGAGCCAAATTCGCCAAATGAAGAAAGAAAATCAGACGTCGTTAATTTTTTTGAAGATTAGCGAAAGATCTTGGCGAATTTTTGATGATCCTCCACTTAATATGATCTTCAACTAAATATGATCCTCAACTAAACATGATCCTCAACTAAACATGATACACAACTAAATATGATCCTCAACCAGATATGATCCTCAACTAAATATAATCCTCAACAAAATATAATCCTCAACTCAATATGATCCTCAACTGAATATGATCCTCAACTGAATATGATCCTCAACTATATATGATCCTCAACTATATATGATCCTCAACTAAACATGATCCTCAACTAGGTATGATCCTCAACTAAACATGATCCTCAACTAAATATGATCCTCAACTAAATATGATCCTCAACTAAATATGATCCTCAAATAAATATGATCAGAGGGTCAGAATTTTTGATCCTCCAGTTCATAAACCTAGCATATACTTTCAAACATAAACTGCAGTAAGAGTAAAGAATGACACAGACGGGGTCAGCGAGTTCGTAGAGAAGATCGCGGAGGCACGCCATCTGTGGAAGGATGTCGAGGCCCTCCGACTCCATCTGCTCCAGCATGCCCATCAGCTTCTCCACCATGCCCGAACTGCAGCTAAACACCACAAAAAAACTGGGTCACAGGTCTGACCTATTTACTTATCTGTACCAGCACTGCAATTGAGCACAAGATGTAAACTAGGTCACGAGTCTGGCCTCCTCTGCTCCCCTCAACACCCAATCATATCACTGAGGTAGCAGAAACTACTAACACACTCCATGTTACATCCCTCATCAAGCAACATGTGCTTCTCATCCTCTAGTTTTATATTGCGATCTACACCATGAACATACATGTACATTCCGAGCATGGAAAACGCAATATTTTTGCAATCGACTTTTGATCTTGCTACACTTTTTATGGTTCCACTTCCTGCACCTTGAACACAATTTAATTGCACTCCTTCTTTGCACACTTCACATGGCCATGTCTCTGAGGTCATGATCTTCCATAAATTTTCTTTACACCTCATCACCCTAGTTTCTTAAAGTTTACCCGAAGTCCTTTTGCTTTCAAATTTACCTTCTTTATCTTTATCCTTCTAGCTGCTCTTCAGACTTAGCTACTATCCCTAAGCCACAAATGAATAAAAAATCTCAATTGCTGAAAAAAACTGTCTTTCATATCAGAGATGACACGTAGGTGAAAAAATATTCAAAATGAAACATTTTGGTATTTGTAACAGATTACCTGCTATTAGGAAAAACTTCCACGGGCTCTTGATTGCCTCTGTCACATCGCTGCAGCTAATAACAGCAACAGAACCAGAAATAAAATAAACAAATTTACTGCGCTCAGTTCAAATAATCGCTGAATCTCAATCATTCATTCAGCTGGCTGGCACCAATTGCATAGAAATTTCAAGAAACCGAATGGTCATAGAATTCTTCAGTCTTTCTTAAATTTATAACAGAATTAAAGTGCAAGCAAATTACAAAGAAGCATAAAGAAGGTTCTAGAATCAGCATACACCAGGACACCAGAATCCGTCATAGAAAGCGCTGACTATGCGCTGCAACTATTTATATCCACAAACATCATTTGAACGAGACTTAGTACCGCATTCAAACCAACCTCAGCCTTGAAGAATACGATCTTGCCATGAGATCACAGACTTCTCTAAGTATTGGAGCCAACCTCAGACTTGAGGAATGCGATCTGTGCCATGAGATCACAGACTTTCTCTAAGTATTGAAGCCAACCTCTGACTTGAGGAATGCAATCTGCGCCATGAGATCGCAGACTTTCTCGTCGTAGTCCCGCGTGCGAGCAATGGCTGCCTCATCGTTGAGAGTCGTATTACCGGCCTGGCGGTTTGTGTCGCAGTCCATCGACCCCTGTCACAAGTACATACTTACTCATAGTTACTTTTGTGTAGGCAAGATAGTACCTATATCTATTTCCCTTTCTTTCTCTTTGATTTATTTATTGGCGTAGTATTTGTAATTATACTCCTGCGGTAAGATCAGAGCGCAGTTCAAACTATCAGCAAAGTCAGTTGCAGGCCAATAATGGAAAAACACTTCATGGTTCAATATACATATGTTTCAATGTAGAGTATCAAAATTGATGAAAGAAAATAAATATTATCTTCTAACCTTGCATACATAGTAAAATATAATTATCTCATTAAACTCTATTTGAATACAAAATCTTTAAAAAAGTCAATTAAACGAGTAGCTCACTTTGCGTCGGCCCCCATATGCCGTTTTAGCCGGGGGTGGTACCCAGGGCCCGGCATGTTCTGCGCGCACACACGGTGGGGGCCTGCAGCCACGCCGCTGTGCCCCCGAGGGGCGTGACCCCCCACCCCTCCGCCCCCCACATGGACTCAAGCTCGTCGGCCTTCGACGCCGACAGCGGGGGGGCGGGCATGGGTCACGGCAGAAGCACGGGGAGCAGGGGTCACAGGGGTCCAGGCAGAAGGGCGCGCATTGAGGGGTGGGGATGTTGAAGTCGTCGGAGGAGTCGGAACAACAGCACGGCTTTCTGCAGCATATCTGTGAAATATACACGGCATGGCTTTCTGCAGCATATCTGTCAAATTTCTATACATGGTATGGCTTGCTGCAGCATATCTGTTAAATAAACACGGCACGGATTTCTGCAGCATATCTGTGAAATATACACGGCACGGCTGTATATATTTGCAGGAAAGATTTATCTTTGCTTTAAATAATCATTGTTCCAATCATTGTTCCTTAATCTCTTAAGTTCTAACTCTCACAATGCAAATTCAATTGCTACCATAATATACAGAATAGAGGCCTAGTCTATTGATTAGTAAAACAACAGAAAAGAGAGAATCGATAGGATTAAACGTCACACTTGAACTATTATTACTAGCTGATCCAAGATGGAATAAAATTTCAAATGTATGTCATCATTCAAATGTTCAAAAGTTATGTTATTTTAACAGTGATTTTAACTGAAACTGAGCAGCATCAAATTGACTGAATATAATATTATCTATTACTCGTATGCTAATTTCTTTATTTTATTCTGTTAGACCAGCGTTATGTTCTGTTTGAATATGAATGCGGTAACTCACGCAAGGTTTCTTTCTTTTCTTGTTCTTTTTGATGTGAACGTGAACAGGTGTGTGGGAATTGACATGAACGTGAAGCGGTGACAGGGGGCGCGCCGGCTGACAAATTGACTCCTGGTAAATAACATGTACCGCTCGTAAACTGTTACAATATCGAGAGAACGAGGCCCAGAGATATGTGACGTCATAGTTGACCTAGTTTAACGTCACATGTTTCTGACTAGGCCTAACTCGTTAGAACCGGCTATCATTGTCAACCTAGGACTCAATGCCATAGGCAATACAAGTTTCTCAAAAGCAAACATTTACTAAGTTTCGTTATTCGATTGTGAATGGAAGCACACGATATAACTGGGCAATACAAATTACACAGATTTAAACAGGAGTATCTCAATTAATCTAACATTACCAAAGTTGTTGTGTTTTATAGCCTACCGTTACTATAAAATTATGATACCGTAGCATTAGCCTACCTTCATTGCAGGGTACACGCCGTGATATTCGTCAAGAATTAACTGATTCAGCAGTAAACTAAATAAATTGATAAATGCTCAATGCTTTTAAGTAAATAGACAGCAAATCGTACTATAATACTGTCAGCTGATAAAATTGTACACTAACCCGGCCATAAAGTGAATGCTACATTATTGAATTACTGTACAGTAATGTTCCTGGAGCATTAATATTGCCTATTCAGCCAGGGTATTATTTCATTTTGTCCTTTTTAGAGAGTAAACCCATCCACGGTGGCGTCCTTAGAAACAACATCAATGGCGGCTGCACCTTGACCTTTGACAGTGTGACCAGATGCAAAATCAGTCAGACTTCATTACTTATCTGTTACATGATAAACAAGTGTGTAACGCCCCTCTGCACTTATCACGGCACATACGTACGTACGTACCTACGCACGATACGTACCGCGGTTTGCCATGTGCACGTACTACGCCCACTTTGAATATAACTCATAGGGTGGATGCTAAAGACGTTTCCTTGTTCCCACCTTAACCTCTACCTTAGCTTAGGAGACAATTTAACAGCAGCCCATAACCGCCATTCAAAATAGTTTTTTGTTGTGTCGGTTTAAAATAATATACGACGTCCTTAGAGTATCGTGACGTCATAGATTTCAAGTAAAATAATTTATGTTGTCACTGCACTCAAATTAACGTTATTTCTTTGGATTTTTTATTTTATTTTTTATTTTTATAAATATATTGCGAGTTTTTTTCCAACGGCAGTCAAGGGCTGCCGTTAAATTCCGTTCCTTAGCAAGAACTTTGATTAGCCGGGCGTAAAGGTACGTCGATAAAATCCATCCTTAATTTTGACTAACCCTAGACCCTGACCCTAATCCTAACCCTAACCCTGACCTAACGCAGCTACTAACCCTTACTTAATAACCCTAACGTGGCCCTAACCCTAATTTGAATACGAAATAAATTTTCTCGCGCGATGATTGACAGTTGCGCAATCAATCAAGCAACCAATCAAACGTTGACGCGCACACTCCGGGCTAACGCCGCTAGCCGCGTCTGATAATAATAGGCCTTTTTCACTTTTTGCTAAACGTGAGACGTTCACTTTTTGTTACCGATCGTGGCGCTGTGGTGTTGCAGTAGACCTAGTGGAATTTGACTCCAGAGGACCTGGGATCGAGTCACGTGTGAACGTGACCACTTAGCCGTATGCGTGCTTCTCCGCCGTACAATATCCAATTCTCCATATCAACGGTTCTAGAATATTCCATTAGAGGCCTATTTCACTCATTAACTTCACGTATTTC
Organism: Chamaedrilus cognettii; assembly: GCA_034695025.1. Lineage (NCBI taxonomy): Eukaryota > Metazoa > Annelida > Clitellata > Enchytraeida > Enchytraeidae > Chamaedrilus > Chamaedrilus cognettii. Next base: position 5,077 of record JAQIWG010003702.1, on the reverse strand, counting down.
GTGATAATTATCAACAGTACACGTTTTTTTTGTGAAATAGCTCCATATAGCTTATCCATTTGATTCTGACAAACTTTTGCTGAGTCCGGCCATATTGATCGGCCATATCGATTATTATGGGTTTAAAGTTTAATAAATTATAATTCGGCTATTCTTTAAATTACTGCACGACGAATACGCGAATCTTGATCATTAACCTTCAGACATTTCTCTCCGGTAAATCTAATTGAATCCATTGATTTGTTTACTAGATATATATTCCTAGCACGCGTGATCATTGACCAAATGAATGTAGCTTGATATTTTTATTTATTTACAAAGACCTGAAAGAAGCACAATACGTAGCCTGCAAGCGCCGCTCTCAAGATCAAGAGCATTAGTGCATTATTCCTGCCACACGCCAGCCATGGAGTTAAGCGCACAAAAGGCCGCTAATTACAACACAAGCCCTAACGGATTACCGCTATCGCAACCATGCATGCGTGCAGTGCGCCGCTTCCGGACTCAAGCAAAACATGAGAACCGCCACAGCGCCACGGCTAATAAGGCCAAGGCTCGCCCCAATGCGGGGGTTTACTCACGACCTCCTAACCTCCAGCGTCGAATTGACGCGGCGTCGAATAAAAGAAGAGGCGGATGAAGCCTTTTTTGCGACGAAATCTGATCAAAGAGCCGCGCCCTGGCGGCTTCAAAAACGAGCCGACGACAACTGTATCGATTCATTGAAGCAAGGCGAAGTAGAATTTTACTGCCATTCGTGTTTATCACGCTTTCCATTTTTCCACGCATTGTTATTGATGTATCAATTCTCAGTTGACGAATCAATTCTATTAGATGAACGACATGGACTGTTAGGCTATAGATTGCTCTGCTAATGGTTTATCAATCATCCATGCCCCGATGCTCTGTCAAACAATGTTTCAGAGCCGCAGTAATTTATTGATCAAAAAGTCACGTTTAACTGCTGATCAATTTTCAGATCGGTCTATCCGTTGTATCAACGACAGACCCGCCGACCGTTTTCTACGTTTTGATTCTTTCCTCGATAGCTTATGGAACAGCTAGCCACATTGAGAGTCGTCACGTGACCGCTCCATTCCATTAACGCAGCGGGGAAAACAAGGAAACGGGTATTGGAAAAATATTTAATATCTCGTAGACCATGGGAGTAAGTGAATCGAACGTGTTGTGGCAGATGCAGACGAAGCAGCTGTTTTGTTGAGAGCAATATGCGAATACAATTAATTATAGGACAATGGAATGAAGATAGGCTATAGCATGAACCAAAATTAAATATAAATTTGACCCAGCAAAGTGCCCAATGCTGCACACTTTTCTGTGCCAAATTTGCATTTTGAACAAAAACTCGACATTTTAACGGAAAAGTACAGAAAGATTCTAACAAAGACGTAAGCATACAATAGGCCTATTTTGCCTGTACAGGCCATGTCATAAGAATTATACAAAACCGCGTGATAGGCCTAGGCTTAAATATTAAATATGAATAGAAGCCTAAGCTGCTAAAATACTATGTTTTCACGAATGTCAAAGTTTACTGGCTGTATAGCAACAATTCACAAACTCTAAAATTTATATAAATGCGCAATAGGCTTACTATTAAGAACCTACGATATAGATGAAATGAATGAAATTTTACACCTATAAAAACTACAAAATTAGAGGGGGGGGGACTCTACCACATCACGTACACTGCAGCGCTTATAATTATTTACTGTACAAAGGTATCAATTTATTGCCTTCTTTCCACGATGCATATTTTGCATGCAATTTTACCATGCACTTTTTTATACACTTTCCCATGGAACCATGCTAAGAAAATTACAATGTAAAATGTCCTAATTGGGATTCATCCAAGCCGTGCATGAAACCTTTAAGAAACAAGCCGTGCATGAAACCCAGTTAAGAAAATTGTTGTCATGCCAAACGGTCGTCCGTCCGCCTTAACACGGCTGCATGCAAAATTGCATGCAAAATATGCATGGTTGAAAGAAACCCTAATGCATGGCGCAGCGGTGCCGTCGGTACGCAGCCAAGCGTGACGGCGTCACGCGTCATCTGGCACTGAGAACGTCAGCTTCCCGCAGCGCCCCGCTGTAAACGAGGCCAAACAGACTGTAAGCGGCGTTATTTATCTGTCGACAGCCGCTCGGCGACGAATTAGGGACTAGCGTCAGGCGCGTCACGGCCGAGCGACCGCAAACATTGGCATCGATCGGCGATCGAATATCGGACGTTTGTTGAATGCGGATTATTTAGTTGTCGGCGAGAGTTAGTACGCGTTGCTTAAGCTAAGACTTACGCGACCACGCGCGATCGCATTAATTTTATCCATGAATAGATTTTGACATTATACACTAGGCCTAGTGAGCGATTCTGTATTAATATTTGGGTGGCAGAGATCGATTTTGAGCACAGTAATAGGACATAGGACTGAGCGCTGAGCGCTGGTAATTCAACGGGGTATCGTCAAAGTCCAGTTCCCACGACGGTAACGCTAATTTATGACGCATTTGGGACCGCTAAATGACCGCTAAATCTTTTGATCCTAGCGTTCTCAGCTTTTGACAAGAGTCCTCGATTCTATGCGCTATTTTACGCGATGGAAGTAAATTCCATTACGTCGGAAGTACACGCGTTGCACGTGACAGTGACTTATGAGCTCAAGCGGCGCCGCAGTCACGTGATCGAAGCCCATCAGCGAGATGATGAATCATTACTCTTGCGGATTCATCATTGTCAGCGATTCGCTCCACTGACGGCGCGTTAAATGTGTCAACTCGCAGCTAATGCGTTTCTTTGATGCGCAATTATAATGCGTTTGTCAATAATGATCATCAGATTATGCTCGGTTGATACCTCTAGAGAATGCGATATTATGTGAGGTTAAAAAACTATAACAATCATCAAACGATGGTCATCCTATCAACGCTCTATTAGAACTTCACTGCATGGCTAGCCTACTTCTCGATCAAAAATTTGTTGTTTTAGAAGCCTATTGTAGGCCTGTTGTAATGTATTGCGCTATTACTTCAAAATCATGAACATTTATAAATAAATGCATAAAGCCGGCAAAATATGAAACTTTCAAATGTAGGTGTAGTATCCACGTACTCATATAACTAGGGTGTAGGTCTACGCAGCTATTAGAGGTTCTAAGATGGGATCGAAGTTTGACGGCGCAACGTTACCCGTCACCCAACTCAACTAGCCTGTGCGGTCTATTATTGTTATCCTGCAGTGAAAACGACACAAATTTTGCTGATCGTTGTCGGCTAATGCGCCGATGGCGTGAAGTGTATGGTTGTTCTCTTGCCCAGCTGCCGTTGATCACCTAGCCACTTCGCCCCTCTTTCCCGCCCGCCAGCGGGAATGGAATCTTCGCCAATCCACCTTGGCTCTTACTGCTGAGGTGGAGTAAATTTCATTAGGAGAACTTAAAATAAGTTGAGATTTTGAATTCCGTTAATTTAAAATCTCAACTTATTGTAAGTTCCACTAAAGAAATGTTCTCCGCCCAGTTGCAGGCGATGCTCGTTCTAGCCTAAAACCTCTAACCCTAGGCCCCTAACCCTGACTCTATGGCCCTAATTCTCACCGATCCTAACTTGCAAACCATAACGGGGAATGTGCCATTTGCGAGAATTGACGAAGCGCGACCTGCCCGTGAATATGAAAATCACAAGTTATTTTAAGTTCTTCTAAATAAATTGACTCTCATCTGTGAGAGAAATAAAATTACTTTCATCTATGAGAGCCAAGATGGATTGGCGCAGATTCCATTCTTGCCTCTCGCCGCCCGCCCAGGCAGTGACGCAGATTACAGGCTCCCCGCGCCTAACTGCGCCCCATTATGTCATCGCGACATCGTTCACCGCGGCGATTAGCAGCGTTCAACCTGTAATCGGTCTGATTAAAAGTACGTGGCGCTCGCTAGAAGCGCTCCGTGGCGGCTGGCGGTCGGTCGATGGTTGCGGTAACTGGGGCTTGATTCATTGGATGTCAGGGCAGTCAGGACAGGGCACAATCAGGGCTGAGCGAGGGGGGGGGGCGGTGGTCGTGTCAGCTCCGCGTGAGACGGACGAAGGTCATCAAGGTCGCTGGTGTACAGGGGCGGTCCTACATTTGTGATGACGGAGGATGCAGCCCCCCCAGTCCCACCGGTACAAATTTCGTCTATGCGTGGCATCAAACTTGCGTTTATCTCCATCAATAACCCAAGAGTGTACTAAGAGCTACACCATTTGATTGATTAAACGATTGGCCGACACGACTTAGCCTGGCTGTTACGAGACACGACTGTTAGGCCTACGCTTATAGGCTAAACGATGCTTTAAGGTACATTCGACAAAGAAGATAGCGACTGCATGCAATGTCACAATGTCATAACGATGTCGCCGTTCTGCCTCAATGAAGAAAATAAAAATTCGCGTTTCTTTTTATGCTGTTGCAACACGACGGTTGCACGAACTCCCGCTTCGCCGTTAGGAGGTTTTTAAAGTTTCGTCGAATCGATGTCGGTGCTTACCAATCAGATCAGATTGAGGAAATCTGTTTCATTTGAGCTCAAATCCGTTCTTTTATACTAGCATAAAAGTGGATATAAATATTGTCCATGCATAAAAACTTTCCACTGTTTAAGTATTGTCGTTAATGTGCAATAGAACTCGGGGTAATGTTATCTTTTCATTGTAGAGCCTAGTGGAAGTGTAATTGAAATAAACGCATCAGGTTTGTATAGTAATTTTGCGATTAACGAGCAAACATTAAAGAAAAGGGCTTTGCTGTAATTAAGTGATGTCGTGTCGGTTTAAACAGTTTTGGGTTATAAACGAGCTCAAATTGAAATGTTAATATCGACCTCAGTGCTTCTCATTAAATACAATTATTGAGTTAACCTATTAGCGAACTAAAAAAATTAAGATAATAAGACACCGTAGGCCTGCTATCGTGGGAACAAAAATTTGCGGATAGTTCAGTGTGTTATACAGGAATTGGTATCAGGGGGGGGGTGTTGGTGAAATGAAGGGGGGGGGGGGGGGGTTTAAATTTTCTTGCC
>JAQIWG010003701.1:0-17349 GCA_034695025.1 Chamaedrilus cognettii | reverse complement strand
GTCGGCGCGCCGCCGCCGCCGCGTGAGAACACCTGGCGCGCCGCCGCCGATGTACCAAAGTCGGCGCAGACCTCTACTACTTTGCTCCCGTTCTTCCTTCTCCCTCTCTGACGCCATTATTTCTGCAAAGGTTTTCTTCACCACATTTTCCATGTTCACCTTTATCATTGCATCCTTCTTAACCTCCTCAAGCACTTTCTTCACTTCTTCCACTTCCTTTCTTAATACACCTCCTTTCTCATCTGCGCATTTTCTTTAGCTCAATCAACAAATCCTTCACTGTGTCCTTGTACTTTTCACAAAACCATTATGTCCTTCATATTTCGTAATTTCTTGATACGCACTCTTTGAAATGTTATGACATTTAGCGTGGTACCACGCATCACACCAATCGCACTGTACTCCGTCTTCTACTAATTTATCACACTTTCAACATAAATCAACAGCCGAATATATCAATTACTCTGAGGCCGCCATTTCTAGCTACCATCAACCAGCCAAGAGAGGTCAGCAGCGCCGCTCTCCCCGTCTCACCGTCAACACACACGTATCGCGCCTCCCCCTCCTCGCACGCCCTGCACTCCGTACGTCCCTAGCTAGTGAAACAACGCCCTCCGTCGAAATGTCCACGCTGACGCCTAATTTAAACCGATTAGCACGCAATTTTTAACCGCCACTATCGACACCGGAACTGGAAATCCCCGAGCCAGTTACAATATTTTGGTTACAATGTTCGACATCCATATTATCCACAGTTATTACCATCGATGGAAAATTGCAAGGTTGCACCGGAAGAGATAGCGCAGCGATATAGAGTATTAATAGCCTAGCCCTAGCCTAACGAGCTAAGCTTCTGCGCTGAGCCTAGTGCCGCCATTCCTGCTAGCATCAGTCAAGTGGCGCGACACGTAGCTTGTTTTTATTCTCAGTAGATTTTTGAAGCGGGAAGGTCACAATGGAAAAAAATTACTGTGATGACCTAAAATACTGCAAGACATGAAATTTTAGCGTTCATGCAATTTTTGCGAATTTCGCGAATCGGTTGAACTCACCAAAATAACGTAGATGTAAATAAAGCTGCAGAATCTATATAAAACGGGCAGTCCCAGTAGCGCAAAAAATGCTGTTAAATTTCTGAAAGCAAAACCGCCAAAATAGCATGCAGCAAAATTTCATGGTTTGCAGTAAACTTACATTACACTCGAAGACGAATTAGACCACAAGCCTGAGATGTTAAACATCAGTAATGATGCGCAGGAATTTGTTTAAAATTCAGTAGTTGCAAAAAATTATAGCATATTGCACTTGAGATTGAAATAGAGTAACCGAGTATGTTCTCAAGCAGGCTACTTCAGTATTTCAGCACTAGCTAGTAAACTGTTGTAAGTAAACTGTTTTAAATAAGAACTGCGACACGTTTGTTTATTGGAGAACTTCTTATTATCAGAACTACTCAAAGTATACATAAACTAGAGATCCTCACAATAATCAGCTAAAAGCAGAAGAACACACCATTGACAAACTTCGCAATCATCCTGTTAAAATTAAATCATTATTGCTAATTCTGCCGCCCAAGAAATGTTTAGATTATGAAGAACACGAACCACACAGAATAACAACCTTTAAAATCTTAAAAACAAGAATTGCAACTAAACATCATGTGATTGCAATTATAAAAGATCAGTTATACGGCAATGATTGCAGCTAGCATCAGTGAATGAGTTCTAGGGAATGCTATCGATCAAACATCGTCGATATGAGCCACAGAGGTGCGCGCCTCTGTACAACACACACATTCAATGTCCTAAAGTTCTCTCACTATAGCCAGGGCATACCCAGCAGCAATATCAAAAAATGACAATTTCTATATTAATTAATACGTCGGTTTATTTTTTTTTCAAAAAACCACCACGAATCATGTGTGTGTAAAAATCAGAAAATAAATGCTTCGAGTGGAGAAAAAAATTATTTTATAACAAAAATAAAATAGCTATATTACTTTGCAAGTGCCCTGGCTCTAGCGACCCACTTGCAGACAACACAGGACAACGACAAATCGGGGTTGAAAGGGGGCAACAGTCAACAAAATATTAGAGCGGGGGGGGCGGGGGGCAACAGTCAACTAAATGCTAACACGGAACACATGGCAGTCCGTCCCTGATGTTCATCGGGCCGCCACACAATATGGCGCCTGGCCGAACACTACAAGCCATGCCCATCACTTCTTGGCCGCCGCCTTCTTCCCCTTGGCCTTCTTGGGACTCGCCTTCTTCTTGCGCCCCTTCTCTGCATTATACAAACATGCAGCACTGAACAATGGTAACAGTTTACAGTAAGGATCACGGTACAATCACGAAGTGTTCATTTGACTACTGACAGTACACTAGTACAGACAATTCACACAGAAAAAAACCATCTTAGCGCAGGTTGCTTAACTGCCTTGCAAAAGCTGATACTAATAAAAGAATGAAATCAATTGACCAATAAAACCAAATCTTCAAGATTGTAATTCTCAAGTTGAGCAACGAGCTGAATCATCAATGTCAAGACATCAATGTGGTTACTCACTCGTGACCTTGCCTGCCTTGGGCGCCGCCTCCTTCTTGGGCGCGTCGGCCTTCGCTGCAGCCAGACAATCACTCACGCTCAACACGCAATTCAATCAATGCCATCAAAGAACCAAACTGCAAATTTAGACAACTATAAGTCAAAGGCTCACAGCAAAGAAACATCAAAAATATATATATAAATATCGAATCCTGCCAATATCCAAAGACTCAAGCGACGACCTCTTCATGCAGCCTAGAGGCAGAAATCAAATGGACTGCATGTATTTAAGAACATGTAGACTACAATGGTCGACTGGCGATGCTCTGACAAGCCTTCCATTAAATGCGGCTTTAGCCATTAACAATTTCATAATCTTACAGAATAGTGTGCTATTGATCCCACAGGTTTTCCAACTTCACACGCCAATATTAGATCAATCCAATTAAAGAGCGCATTGTTAAATCACTTAATTCAACAACGTTTAAAATTAAACTACCTCATTTTCCTGATATATTATAAAAAACAATTATTTATCTTATTGAATATGGAATAAACCTAATGCTACGACTAAACCACAAACGTTCTCCAGTAATAAACTGCCCCTCTCACCCGCGTCTCCGTCGGCGTTCACAGCGATAGCATCGGCCTTCTTCGTCTTCGCCATCTTCACTCAGAACCCTGAACTTCACTCAACTCTGACCTCACAACCTTCAACTTTCACCCTGCGAGATCTCCAAACAGCGTTCTCTAGAACACACAACAAGATAATTATCAGCATCAACGTGAAACAAACCTCAATTTAGCATTCAAGGAAATTTTTAATGTTCAAACAGTCAATTTTACATTTGACCTCTTTGGCTACGATCCTGAAAGAAAGTTTCAGAATACTATATAATAAAAATAAATTTTGATTTACGTCAATTCAGAAGAAATGGTTATTTATAATTATAAAACCATTCAGAAAAAATACACACAGCTTCCATCATAGAAGCCTCGTTGCAACAATAGCCAGAAGCATCTAATCGCGCTCAAACAACACAATAAATTAACATTAAATATCGACGCGCGCGCAACGCTGCACGCATCAATCGAACCGTGACACAACCACGCACACTCTGCTGCACTGATACGCGCTGCACGGGCGCGAGTTAGGAAACAATTAGGCATTTGCCAAGTCAAGTTTTCATTACCTGATTTTTTGAATTTCCTCTGTGCGATAAACTGACGCTATCCCAGAAAGCACCGCAGCTACCTGGCCCCGCCCATAACATAGAAGCCACGCCTATAACTTTGAGGCCACGCCCAATCTTGGAGGGACGCTCATAAATTCATGTTGTATTCTGCATGTAAATTCACATAAAATAAATTCATGTAGAGCCCTTTCCAGTTTGGGCAGAACTCAGAACTTAGTTTTGAGTTCTGAGTTCTGCCGACGGGAATCTACGCCTGTGTTTTAGAATATTTTAGCTCGTAATTTTGGGCGTTTGGCATTCATAATATTCGTGAATTTTGACTCAGAAAGCAATCGACGACTGGCGGAGAGGGGAGAAGGACTGGCGGTGGATGAATGGTAATTTATATTTTAGGTTTGATCATCTGGAGAGTAATAAATAATTTAATGAAATCATAGGCTTATAATAATATTTAAATGTTTGGTTCATTTACTATTGATACTTGACCAACCCTGCGTATCAGCGAATTGTGGGCGTGCCTTTTCTTACTCATGTAGCCAATGGGTTGTCTAATACAGCAGGCCCGGCCAGGCTAGGGCCCCGATATTTGTTTGAACATAGGAGGTAAGAGGCAGCGCAGAATTGGCTCGCCTAAAAGTTATTTATCTTAAAAAAGTTTATTTTTCTTACACAATTATTATTTTACTGTACTTTGTGAAAAAGCTAAGATCAGCTGCGAAATTCTAGAACAAACACAAGAAAACAAAAATTCAAAGGTTAATTGTGAGGGAGACGGAAGTTCACCCGTCTTTTTGTTGATGGTAGACTATTCTGTGCTTTCAAATAAAGGGGTCCATGAGGTCATTAAGATTACTCACCCTTTTTCTCATGCTTTGTTGACAATAGACGACGATCTCTTCTCAGCGTGGAGGGGGTCAAATAAATTTTAAGGATGTCAAAAATAGGAAAATACAGAATTTAATATTGGGGTCCGTGTGAAATTCTATATATTAGTAGCTACATAACTCAAAAGATATTAAAGAGGGATCAAATCAAGTTTGCAAATAACGGGAGGATCAGACCCGTTCAGATCCCCGAGATCTACTTGACAATAATTTTCAATGCCCCCTAGGCCTACAGCCAACTGAGTGGCTTCTGTGGGTCAGCGCCATGGCCAGCGCTCACACGGCGCAGCGTAGGGCCGACCACGAAAGTTTGAGCTCGGCCGCAGGGTCAAACGGAGGTTAGACGTGAAAGCCTAGACCGGTCAGCGGCCTGTAGCTCAAAGTTAACAAGCTTTGATTTTTAAATGGTAGGTAATATCTAAAAAATTTAATATCAAGGCCTATTGCCATTAACTGATTGATAATGTTAAGCGTAGGCAACATTATACATAGTATTTAGCATGGTGCCATAACATCGTTCATTGTACCATTTAGCCTATGCAAACTATAAAAATGCTGAATATGATAAAATGCTGAATGCTGAAAAATACTGTATGCATTAGTTATAACTATCTGCTAATGAAGGTAAATATAACATGAAGTAATAAATCTAGGCTATAAACTTACTTTTGTTAGGCTATGCTGAATTTTTGCACAGTTTTGCAAAAGAAATTGATCCCGGCGCTGATGATGTTCAAGCATGGCATGCTGAATGATGAAGTCAGTAATTTGAGGCCTACATGTACGTGACATTGCAGGCTACATGCGGACTGTAAGTTAGAATTGATCAACTGGATGAAGTTTTAGATGAAGTTGAAGTTCAGAAATAACTAATTAAGTTAATTCATGCTCAGGCATAGGCTATCTATTGTGGAATGTTCAAATGTTAAATATTTGAAGCCTATAATTTGTTTAATTTTGTTTCAGAGCAGTATTCAATAGTTACTTTGTACATCTTGTACAAAGCTTTGTAGGCAAACATTTTATTTGGCATAGGCCTAGAATATTAAACTGAGCGGTCAAGTTGATATTGAAGAAAAGTTGTTCAAACTACCGGTACTAGTATGCCTTGTTGCTGACCTAGTAATAATTAAGTTGCAGAATGTATTTGCCATAGCCCCAGTTGTCTTGCTTGAACGGCCTTCTGTTAATGCTTCAGCTCTGACTTTGTGTCGTTTTGAGATTGTTTTTACTGGTTCATATACCGGAGATAAAACAGCCCACTCGAGAGGCTTATGAAGGCTGTATAGCTGCATTCAAAGACTGAGCAAGTGAGCATACACAGCAGCGAGCGTGCAAGAATGCCGATCACAGGGAATCTCCATGTAGAGCGGATTTAGAACAGATTTCTCCTTGTGGGATGCAGGTGCATGTAATTGGCACGGGCTGATATACTAAATGCAAATCCACCCGATATAACCTCTACGTATCGCTTTACGTACTACGTTCTATACGTAGTGGTACATTTCTTAACTGTATATTCATTTATTATTGTATTTCTGTACTCTCTCTTTTGAAGAATAAACTTCTAATTATAATGCTTCTGGGAGACGAATCCTCTTTAAAATCAAACTTGTGATTTTAATTAAGCCTTTAAGTTTGTAATATATGCATTCTTTGTCTCATCATGATGGTAAGAATTTAGATGCAATTTTGGAGGAAACCACTTCTCTCTCCTCAATTTAAAAATCATGTTGAATATCCACCTGCATTGAGAAAGAGTGGAGGGGGGTGGCTTATAGATTTAGACAGTCTATGATCGTTCAGCTGATAGTGAAGGACTGACATACGATAGGCAGCGTGTGCAATTTATTGACTGTCTGCAAGTGAGACAAAGTGCATGAGAATGGGTCACGTCGCAGCACTTAATCAACGATTCGTCACAAACCAAGCTTGCACTCTTTGGCTCGCGTGATTGCATGCTCACTCCATTTCTTGCAATCCACTTGCAATATGTTAGTCTGAAATCTTAATCTACATATGTGATATAGTCTACCTTATCACAACAAAATTTTGAATTTGTAGGTCGATTTTTGATGTTTGATATTATGCCAGGGCTCATTATTATGTTAGGACTCATGTCAAAGTTTCTGTGTTCTGTCATTACTGGGTTAGGATGGATTTTGGCTTGCTTTTAATTTCTACACGCATGTTCAGATGGACGGGTACTGGGTAGGTATGACCTGCAGACCCAGTAAAGTTTTAGGAAGCTCATATCAGACTGAGTGTCGCCGACTCTAGAGCCACAATATCACCTCGTCTGATCATTGCAGTCCGTGCGACGATAGCGCCATCAGCATGCTATCGGTCTCGCTGGATAATCATTATTATTAGAGTAAAAAACGCCCGAGTGCTTGATCCTCTGAATCTAATAGCAGGACTCGATTAGATCATGCTGTGTTTAGCAGTACTAGTCAAGGTGATGAATGATGATACAATCTCTAGGGATAGGCCCGCAGAGAGCCTTGCTGTATTCAATCGATGCATGATTGTGAGTTGGTATCGCGATCATTTCAACAATCCATTATCAATTCTATCAGTAGATGGTTGTTTAATTTTATAGAATTTATGAATTAGAGAAATTCGGGTAAATTTTTATTCATGCTGCAGCATGCGGTTAGAGGGATATATTTGAGATTGATGCACTACATGCACATGTAACTGTCATTAAGTGCCTTGGAGTTATGGTTGCACGTATTTGCCTCTGCAGTAGGCCTATAGATCTAGCATAGCCATGTCACCGAGTCCTACGGTTAATTAATCAATAAAAATATTATACTCATGTGAACAGGTACTGCAAGCCCAATGCTAGAATTTATTATCAGTAGCGAAGTGGGTTATATATAGTATATGAAGAAAAAAGTTAGCTGGATGTTCACACAATTTTATGTCATTATCTGCCGTTGTCCTAACAACTACACGTACTGCATCAGGCCATTGTGCCTACATGTAGCTACATGTATACATGTACATGTACTTGCAATGCTATATGAGACTGACGTTTTTATGTAACTCCACCTAGAGCTCTGTAATAGGCCTCTATCGATATTCTCTAGGGTTCAGTGTCGCCGTGTGTTTGCGCATGTATTAAGACAGATTGCGCTGACTCAGTGTGTAAGGGCCACACCATTTTGATTTGATGGCATGATGTTGTTTTTATGTTTCATAAAACTTGGTAGTTAATGTTCATTGTTAACCGACTGTGCGGTGTGTGAAATATCTAATGGGGTATTAGGCTGTCTTTGGGTGCACACTTTGCATGTGTTTTGTGAATGCACTTGACATTAGTGGGGGTCATCGCCAGCCGTATAAAAAACATGTAACTCCTGTAAATGGCAGATAAATTACCTTTCACAATAATTTCTGTTTCCTCTATATTGTTGAGACTAAGTTACAATGTACGATGTGAGTGTCAATTAGTATATGTAGGCTGTGTCTTCAGCATTTTCTTGAGTTGATCAAGATTTTATTTGACACTTTCTCAATTGTGAACTTATGCCAATTGCAAAGGACTGCATAGAATCTGATGTTGAATTACTAATTCAAGTAGACTCGATAACGAGACACTTGAATCAACTTGAGACTTAATTAGCTTGTATCGTTAGTTTAGCTAACATTCCTATGGGCCTAGAAGATATACAGTATAACTACTCTACACTGTAGTTAATACATTATGCCATAGCCAGTAAACCACACCACATTGCACAAATCAACATGTGATCACTGTTGCTAATTGGTAAGAGAGCTTGAAGACTGAACACTGCCGCTCAGAGTTGATTCTCCTGATAAACTGGGACAGCCTGTCGAAATCTTTGACCCCGATATTGTTAGTTCAAACGGTTTAAGTATGATTACGATTGCTAGTGAAGAATTGGAGGAGTTGTAATAAATTAATTGTAATGTTATGAGTGAGCCGCGTAGGCTACAGTTGGACTTCATCTCTCAACAATTTATTGATTCTCATCGCCGCATTGAGATTAAGTTTTGAGAAATTATACATGGACTGTGTTGAGCTTAAGCGGATTAATTGCAATCAAACAGTTGGTAGTTTGGCATATGATGTTGGCTAATTAGCTTCAATTGTTATCTATTATCGTTATAGTGCAGCTGTATTTGATATCTGCAGGCTACATTGCGTTGAGACTTTGGACAGGTTGTTCTCAATGCCGTGCCATTGCCAGCAGTCCTGTGAGTGAGAGCGTATACGTTATGTTGTATACTTATGTTAGAGCCTATGCTTAATTACTTCCTTAATTACTTTGTGATGAAATAGACTTTCTCGACTCAGTGGGATGGGTTAAATTGCACAAAATTATTCAAAATTACAAAAAGTGTTATAAGTTGTTAAGAGATATACTTTGCAGGTTTATGGCTATTTTATGACTGTTTCAATTCTTTAATACTTGCGTATAAATTTATTGTTTGCAGTAGAGGAAGCAGCTTCTTCTGGCTGTCGAGTGACACTATTCTTAGTTCCTATATATGCGACACGATTCCTTCCAGCCCCACTAATATAAGAGGACCTGCCGTCTGCAGCACTAGGAGGAGTCTGCCCTGAATACTCTGCTGTCTGCACTCTTTGAGGCCCACAGTATGCTTGATGATTGTGCCGCACTAGGTCCAATACAATGTCACTCAAATTGGATGACTTACAAAGCTAAACCAGACTATAGTTGCTTGATGCCTGAGTTTCTCTGAAACCTCCACAAAACCCCCAGCAACCCCCTCGGAGATATGGCCTCGGAGCACGCGGAGCTGGTGGCGGAGATGGCCGCGCTGGAGCGCATGCAGCTCGCAGAGCGCATGAAGCAGGCCAAGAAGCGCCGCGCACAGCAGCTCAAGGTCAACGCGCAGTACGAGAAGCAGCTGAGCAGGGAGACGGGGGGCGGGGGCAGGAAGGGCGGCAGGAAGGGCGCCAAGGTGAGCGGGGCGGGAGTGGAGAGGGCGAGGTCAGGGGTGAGGATCAGGTTTGCATCAAACGTCCTGCTGCTGGACGCAGCGGCGAACAAGGACAAGGAGGAGGGTGAGGAGACCCCCTCCCCTCGTGATCCCACCCTCCTCAGCAGTGCTGATTGCTTCCGTTGTGATTGTACCGTAATGATATTAGTGGGGGGTGGAGTTCATTTTAGTGTCCAGAGACTTCGCTGGCTAATCGGGAAAGTTTCAGTTATTGTTACTGTACTATAAAGATCACTAATCTATTAGAATCTAATATTTAGCCTGCTGTACGTTAGACTGATCCATCAGCTATTGAGACCCTGCTGCGTGCTTAAGAGTCCACACCCTGCTGCGTGCGTACAGTGCAGAGCTTGTTGCGTGCGGGCCTGAGTCCAGACATGTGCAACGACGACGGGCTGACCACGCTGCACCAGTGCTGCATCGACAACCTCGACGACATCGTGCGGCTGCTGCTGCAGTTTGGCGCGGACCCCAACGCGCGCGACAGCGAGTGCTGGACGCCGCTGCACGCCGCTGCGGCCTGCGGGCACCCAAACCTCTGCAGACAGCTCTGCGACAAGTCAGTGTGACCACACACCTTGACGCAAAGTGTTCTCTCATTTCTCTTGGAGGGTTCTCGCTGGGCAAAAATGTACTGCTAGGACATTTAGACATTTGGTTGTAGGATCGGAAATACTTCGCCATTTGTGGTGTTTTGAAACAAAAACAAATGTATAGTATTGGAACAAAAAAACAAAGCAAATTTAAAAACAAAAACCTTGCATGTAACACACACACACTAGAGGTTTAGTGGCCTATAGGGAACATATACTTGTAGGTTTCAATGGACAAGTCTTTTATATTTCTTTAAACTTTGTGCTGCAATGACCTCTTGCTGTGTCCCCTGTTTGCAGAGGGGTGGAGCTATATCCCTTGTTGTGTCCCCTGCGTGCAGAGGGGCGGAGCTATATCTCTTGCTGTGTCTCCTGCGTGCAGAGGGGCGGAGCTATATCTCTTGCTGTGTCCCCTGTGTGCATTGGGGCGGAGCTATATCTCTTGCTGTGTCTCCTGCGTGCAGAGGGGCGGAGCTATATCTCTTGCTGTGTCTCCGGTGTGCAGAGGGGTGAAGCTATATCTCTTGCGGTGTCCCCTGTGTGCAGAGGGGCGAAGTTGTTGGCGATGAACGTGGACGGCAACATGCCCTACGACCTCTGTGAGGACGTGCGCACTCTCAACTATATCGAATCAGAGATGGCTAAAGCAGGTCGGGTCACCACTGTGTTATCATATTCAAAATTATCAGCTGTGCCTTTAATTTTGGCTAAAGCCTTATGGTGACTTTGGTGTAGGGCTGTAGGCCTATTTCAGGCTTTGGCAAGCTCGGATGAGAACAGAGTTCGGCTTGCTAGTCATTGCAGTGATGTGGTGCAAGATTACAGGCTATATATTACAAAGCATTAGGCCTACCTAGTGGCGTTATCGCTTGATGACAATAATCTCTATATTTCATTACAGAAATATAGAACAACTGCTTATTCTTTGCTTTCGTCAGTAATTTGTGGCTCAAGAGTTGATGACGATGGAAATGTTCTGTCGGTAGCTGTGACTTGAATACCTAACAATGACCAGGACACTTACGGCTAGTGACAGACCGTTTATCCAGATAAATGGTCAGACACTAGCTGTCATCTCCTGCTAATGTTCTGTCGCTAGCCATGACCCTGTGTAAACGTTCTGTTGCTAGCCGTGACCCTGTGTAAACGTTCTGTCGCTAGGCATCACTCAGGAGCAGATAGACGCCACTCGACTCTCGCCGGAGAGGGCAATGCTCGCTGACCTCAAGGTCATCGCGGGGCGGGGGGGCAGTCTGGAGGGCACCGGGCGCCATGGGGAAACCCCGGTAGGGGTTACTTACATTGATGTGACGTTGGTTGTAGCATTAAGGCTTCTGATTGGCTTGGCTATAAGCTGATTATTGCTTTACTGGCCTTTGATTATTTGCAGATTTACTATCCCTTAATTAGTTACAGCTTTACTGCCTTCTCATTGGCTGTTACTTTGCTAGTATACTATTGGTTGTCAATTGCTACCTACTGATTGGTTCTATGCTGTGGTTATTCCTGTGGTTACACAGCTGCACGTAGCGGCGTGCAACGGTTACGTGTTGGTCACTGAGTTCCTGTTGGAGCGTCGTGTTGCCGTGGACGCGAGGGACAACGACGACTGGCAGCCAATCCACTGCGCGGCCTGCTGGGGGCAGGTATGCAGACTACTACAGGGGGGACGGGAGGGCAGGGCAGTAAGGTAAACTATTCATTAGTGTTTGACACTGGTCAGTGACATAAATTTAACCGCAGGTATTTTACTCTGAATTTTTATGGTGATCCGTTCACAGTGTCTCAGCAGTTTTAAAAAGACATGTATTGTAATGATATTTTATTTTCAGATGTGCTTAATAATAACACATAGTTGGTATTCGCAGTTAAGTTTTCCTGTGTTATGATTCAGTTTGTAGTCACGGAGATTTTGATTGGTGACTGGTCACATATTTATAATTATTTTCAGTTTTCTATATAATCTCACTTATGCAACGGATCCCTTTTAGCACTGCCAGATGGCTAACACATGGTTCTTGCATGATTCTTCACTTGTGGCATTCTTCAAGAATGCTTGTGTCAGTTTATTATCTTCCTTGTTTTATTATTTTCGGTAATAAATGCACGTAGTTGGTATTCTTAGTTTAGTTTTCTTGTGTTATGATTCAGTTGTCAGTTGCGGAGATCTTGATTGGTCACGGCGCTGACGTCGAGGCCTTGAGCCGCAGTGGCGAGTCTGCCATTGGTTAGTCAGTCTGCACGCGCTGTGTACATTTAGATTGTTGAATAAAGTACGTGTCAATGAGTGAAAAACAAGTTGAAAATGACTGACTTTTGCTGCAACTATAGCTGCTAATGTTGTTACAAAGTTTATTCGCTATTCAAATTTCCTGCGAAGTCTTATGCGATGCTTGTTGTTATGTTGTAGACCTGTGTGACGTATGTGTTGTGATGTTATAGACCTATATGACGCGTGTGTCGTGATGTTTTAGACCTATGTGAGGAGGATGAGGTTCGTAATCAAATCCTGGCGATGGTCGACGAGATAGTCAACAAGGTGCCCAGGAGGGGCAAGACGCCCAGGGGGGCCAGGGGGGGCACAGTGGGCGGCGAGGACATTCGGCGCGGCAACACTGGCTCGCGACGGTGAGCCCACGCCCTCTTAGCTCTACCACCCCACTCTCGTGGCCCTGTCCCCCTGACCCCTTTTAGATTAGAGTTGCTGGCGTCAAGGTCTCCAACTCATTGTCTTATACAGCATATGACTCGATCACCCACAAGTTCATTAATAAGGACCTTGTCAGTACGACTATGCAGCCTATCTTTTTTTAGTTATAAGTGAGTGATTGAAATTGTTATAAATGGTTGCTATTGTCTGCCATGTCCGTGAATGAGGTGATCTTTTTCTTCAATAAATTTGTGAGGGTGTTTATTTTGTTTTTAATTAAGAAAATGAGGCTGATTATGCGATCAGGTTAAATTCTGTTTACTCAATTATGAAGGGTAAGCCCTTGATATTTTATTATTTTATTATGTATATATTTTTTAATATTTTTGTAGACTCTTGTTTCTAGCGTCATCATGCTACGCTAGAATTGGTTTTGTCTTCCACTATTGTATTGACACTATTTTATTTTTTCAGACTGAGCAACGTCAATGAAATGTGAGTAAACTGAACTCATCGTTAAACTGAACTCAGCGTTAAACTAAACTCAGCTCAGTTAATTCAACTCTTTGCACTAAAACCTGATCAGGGCCTGTGATCAGCTCAGATTCGTCATATTGTATGATCAGTTGCAATTTAAGATCCTGAGTTTTTTAAAGTAATTTTAGCACTCTGTCACAAAGGAGGGTGCGGGGGGGGGTTAGAGATATGTTGGCTTCATGAAACAGCGCTTCAAACTTGCGTCAAACTTGCTTGTGCAGCGCTCTGCGTCACGGCGGGCTGCACGACAGAAGCGCGCTGTCTCACCGCGACATCGCGCAGGAGTCGCAGCGACTGCAGGACGCCATGGCCGCCATGACGTCCCTCCCCGACGAGGACGAGGACGACCCCGCCCCCTCCTCCCTACTCGCCTCCCCCCCGGTGGCCCCCCCTCAAGGGGCTCTCCCGGCAACAAACCAGGTAAGTTGCAGCAGGGTTTATGAGACTTTAGCATAGACAGTCACTGCAATCATTGTTTATTTGTTTGGCGGTTTTGATCTTGAATCAGGTTATTTAATTTTGCATCAGTTTGAACTGAAGCGTTGCAAGTTCTTGTGAAGCGCTTTTTAATTTCATACCTTCCTCTAGGCCTACCTGTAACCAGATTATCATTGAGATTTCATTGAACTTAAATTTTCTTTAATCTTTATTTAACAGAGCCTAGCTTTTCGCAGGTAGTGTTAATGCTTTGTTGTGCACCAGATATGCAAACTTAACTGATGCTAAAATCAGGGCTCGGCCTGCATAGAGCCAAATTCGTCAAGTGGCTAAAGAAAATCAGAAGAGGTTAATTTTTTTAAGATTGGCAAAAAACTTTTGTGAATTTTTTGTAATCTATGTTTTTGTGCAATGCTAAATTGCGTTGTGTTTCAAAGATGAATGCCAGCCAATTTCTTGCTAAATATTTTAAATGATTTTGTTTTGCTTTTCTAGTTTAGCGTGTAGCACAAAAATGCTATATACATCCGGTTTAATCCGGTTCTGTGCAAGGGAGTCCGCACAGAACCGCTCCCCTTTCTTTGCGACTTTGACTTTGAGACTTTGCGGTAATCTCTCTGCAAATATGCTAGTTTGCAAAAAATTAAGCATTTAGCAAAAAAAAATTGTAAGTGGCGAAAAAATACACATTTTGGTGCCAAAGTGGCAAATTTTATTGAAAGCCTAGGCCGAGCCCTGGTGAAAATGTATATCTTCTTTAGCAACTTACTTTTAAAACCAGGTCACCGAATTATATCAGCCAATAGACTTGTCTAGTGCGTGACCGCTCTGCAGCCGGCGCTGCAAGTTATGTTGCCACATCGCTCCTAACGTTAATTATCGCAGCGTGTCAACGTCGTTTCTACATTCTGATAGTTTTGTTGCTGTTCTAGCCACAAGTGGCGCGAAAGCCGAGTGATGTTCAACTTCAGTCCCTTACAGGAAGCACGCCGGCCAATCAAACGACGCCTTCAACCAATAGCAGCTCTGACAATCGATCAATTACACTTAAGCCCGCCCCTAACTCAGCGCTGCGCTCCCCCTCCTCCAATAGCATGCAGGGGAACGCAAGCACCGCCCCTTTGTCCTCCGTTCAGGTCGTCCTCGAAGTCGATGCTGCCCCTCGATCAATACAAGGCCCTGCTGTGCCAGTCAATGCAGGCCCCGCCCCAGTCAATGCAAGCCCCGCCTCAAGTGCTTTATTAGGCTCCGCCCCTGCTTCTGTTCCCGCCGGCGATAGATCGGCAGTGAGTGGCGACATAGGGACGTGTGTTCAGCAGTCTTCTCCCGCTAGCAAACCCGTCTCTCACCAAGCGTCCAATGGCGGGCCGCCGGGCTCATTGGCCCCACCCACAGGACCCCAGGCCCCGCCTGTAGGGTCCCAGGCCCCAGGGTCCCAGGTCCCAGGGTCCCTGGCCCCAGGGTCCCAGCCCCCAGGGTCCCAGGCCCTCCCCCCGCCCCCCAGTGGGTCGCTGGCTGCGCTGAAGCTCGAGCGCGCGCGGCGGCTGCAGGGGACGGAAGGTAAAGGGAACGACCGACCTCCCCTGGCCCCCGGCTACAGCAGGGATATCAACAGCAACATAGCGGCGGATGTGACTGTCACCCAGCCACAGCTGCTTAGCCGGGGAGGGTCGGGTGAAGGGGGTGGGGGAAGGTCAGTCAATGCGATCGATTCCAATTCGACCAGAAATCGCTTCAGTAATCTAGACATGGGAGTTGAGTCAGACGAGGGGAAGTGTGACTGCTGCTGCTGCGTCATGTGATGAACAATTAGGCGGTGGGTAGAATTAGGCGATAGGTGTGTGGGGCAAGACTTGAACGATTTTGGTGGATATTCTTTCTTGCTGAATCTGCAAATTAGTGTAGGATATGGATGCCCAGGGTTATGTTTATCCCCAATAAAACCTGCATGGCCTGCTCTTTCTAAAGGAGACGTACGTAGTCTACTGCTAATCACTTAAGACGCGTACACTTGGATGGCGCCACCAGAGTTGATTTTCATGCGTAGTGCTACGCCTGCTCATTCAAAATTGGGCATACAATTTGCATCTAATTATCATTTTTGGCATACTACGCATGCTAAACCTAACTCTAGAAATATTAATTTCTTTTGATAGTATGTCGTTATGCATGTCACTATGCAAATAAAGCTGTATGATGTGTGCATAAGCAGAGATTATCGACTGCCAGTAAAAATTAGGAAATGAAAGTGGATCATGATTGATGTCAGTTTTACTTGTTGAGAATGTTACTGAAATGTTTGAATTCATTTTGGCAAGGACTTAATTATGTGTTCATTCCATTTGGTTGCTTTTGCTGCATGCATTCAGCATTACTATTTGAGTCTGCCCCTTAACGCGATTAATTAAAGGAGACTATGCGACTGAGAATGAGCAGATATCAACTATGGTGAACATGAAGCGTGTACAGTATGCATGTATATACAAAGTGAACTACACATTCTGCATCTTGTGATTCGAATGGCGACATTCACTGCAGATATTCTTATAGCTGCAGTTTAACTTGACACTAGTTTTTCACTCGTATTTTGTTATTCTCCTCAAAAGCTGCCTGTTGGATTAAGGCCTTGAAACAATGACTGTTTGTACACTTGTTGTCTCTGTCTGCATTATGATTTTGTTGAAGTTATTAAATAGTGGTACTTTGCGGATTTAGTTAATTCAGGATTAGTTGGCATAGAATCGACATTGTTGAAATTAATTAAAGCACACGTTCCTCTTAACTTAACATGAGTTGAACGATGTATCCTTTGGCACAATAATATTGTACATTGAACAGCTACCATTAAGTCAGTCCTACTAAAACAAAACATCAATACAACATACAGTGGCTAACAAGCCAAACTTATATAGGTGTGCCCCCGTAGCTACTGTAGTACATAGTTTGCTAGTACTGTAGTGTGTACATAGTGGATACATAGTAGTGGTTTGTGCTCAATGAAAAAGCAATGCATGCAGATGAGATCATTTAATGAAATTGACTTAACCCAAATTTGGTAGCCATCCATAGTCACCATCTTGGTGATGGCTTTCGTTTAAAATTTTGTTAGAATGTTATGCTTTTTCAATTGTTGGTGGTCCATGCAGCTTGAGGTTTTTAAATCTAACCCTAATCGAAATCTACGGTTACAAAATTTATATAAGCGCTAAAAGAAGAAAAAAAACGATTACATGGTCACGTGTCCATATGGCTGCCATATTTGAGCGGCGTCTATTCGCTCAAACAAATTGGTCGTTGAACGCCATAGTTAATCATATAAAAGGTCTACTGCAGCGGAATTCTATATATAGAACGTTATTTTAGTTTAGGGTTAGTTAACTCAGGGATAGTTTAGGGTTAGTTTAGGGTTAGCTTAGGGTTAGTTTAGGATTAGTTTAGGGTTAGCTCAGGGTTAGGGCATGATTTTTTTATGTTTTAGTTCGTGCAACGACCAATTTGTTTGAGCG
>JAQIWG010003700.1:0-17354 GCA_034695025.1 Chamaedrilus cognettii | reverse complement strand
TCCTAAATGACATCTGCATGGTGCCCACGACTAGGGGAGGTCCCCGATGGTGTCTCTCGACTCCGAAACGGACTATAGGCCCATTAATATTATTATTATTATTATTATCATTATTATTATTATTATTATTATTATTATTATTATTATTATTATAGGCATGGTCAGCACTAGTTCTTTCGAAGGTTTAATAATACATCGAGCCTACTTTTAGTCTGCATGTGAAAGGTTTCAATGCGCTCTGTTACGATAGCGCGACGGGAGAGAAAACCGTTGCCGTCAAAGACTTTTGTTGGCGCGTCAAAGCAAGACACATGGCCGCTGCAGTGGCACAGGCTATGCTTGAACACATGGCCGCTGCAGTGATACAGGCTATGTGCTTGAACCGGATGCAGGGGCGGAGTCAGTTGTCAAACATTTCACACAAGCCCGCCGGCTATGAAGTTAAATGCTCATGATCAACAATTACATATTGTGTTGGTTCTTATATGTCGTTGGTGGCTTACGTAGAGCGATATTAGTAGAGGGTTGTGGGGGTCGAAACCCCGAAACTCAATGGGCGACGAAAGACCCTTGGTTCCACATAGATACAATTCATTATGTGCATAAAATAAACTCCCATCGCTTGATAGGTCGACGCTCTAAACAAACTAAGCAGACATTGTACTGGAATTGTGTGCATCCTTAACGGTAATTCTTATCACCTGAAGCTAATTTTTGATACTTTTGAAAGTTACAATTTTTGGACTTCCTTGTCTGCGAGCGACCCTATAGTTTGGAGTTTGATCGCCTTTATTAACCTACATGGCTGAATTTTGGTCAGCACCTCCCCCCCATTCCCCGGTCGTGAGTTTTTCCTGAACGCGAATATATAAACCACCTCGCAGCGTGCTCGCTTAACTTATAACTGACCCCATAGTTCCTTTTTCACAAATGCCGCGACGACGACACAAATGAGCCCAAGGCATGGCACCCAGTAAAGCTCCGTATACTAGGATAGTACAATAACGTTGCGAGTGAGTCAGAGACCCGGGATTAACGTCAGCGTGGTTATAAGACGTTCTCAGTGGCTGCCCACGCGCGATCATAAATCGTGTGGCCTGGCGATGTGAACGCCGCCTAGATTTTGTCGGCTTGAGTTTCTTATACCACATTATTATAACACCATTCGTGCAAGTCCGATAATTCATTTGCAGCAAATTTTAAAAAGGTAAAAATAATAGGTAAAAATTTTAAAGGTAAAACGGTAAAAAGTAATGCACTATTATAGGAAAAATGAACCCATAGCGACTCTGCCCCTTCAGTCACTGACTCGGCACAGTAAGGCCGAATTAACTTCACTGCTCCCAATAAGATCGTGCTTGCGAAGTCGAAACGATTGAGCACGAGTCCGTACGATTATCGCAATAATGTTCTTAGTAATGCCTACAGAATTATAGTTTCATTATGCATACTTTGAGCCACTTTCCGCATTTGATTATAATATACATGGAATGCTCACTGACCAATCCGTTGGCAATTGTTTCAAAACGTGTCGAGATCAAAAATGTAAGCCTATGTATACTGTCGGCTAAGCCTGTTTTGCGAACATTTGTACCTCTGCTTTATTTTGTATTGGCTTATTGAAAATTAATAGTATGCGATTGATGTTTATGAAAATAAGCGTTGGTCCTATATTCTGTTGTCATTCAAACTCGCAAAAGTAACGCAATGCCTACATAGATCATAGCGATGGTTTAGTACTAAAAGAGCAAAAAAGCACATTTTATCAGTTTGAATCTGTAATAGCGCAAAGTTGTATGACGATGTACTCCATTATACTGCCAAATTACAGAGCTTAATATATCATGATAAAGGAGAAAAAGAGACTTTGATCGTCATTTTTGAGCTGTATGCGATGTTCCCCAAAGCTAAAAGTGCAAAGAGGCACTTATGCAAACGATTCTAACGCTAGAAGTGCATAAACCAACATGCAGGTATACAATTCGTTCTAGCGCTAAAGGTGCATAAACAACGTCAGATATATCCATTTTATTTTCTTCATTATTTCTTTATTTATATTATGTTGATTCCTGGGTTTTCAGAAATTCCTGGGTTTTGGTGTGACAGAAATTTATGGGTTTCGGGCTAACAGAAATTCCTGGATTTTGGCGTGACAGAAATTCCTGGGTTTCGGCGTGACAAAAATTCCTGTGTTTCGGGCTAAACAGAAATTCCTGGATTTTGGCGTGACAGAAATTTCAGGGTTTCGGCGTGACAAAAATTCCTGGGTTTCGGGCTAAACAGAAATTCCTGGATTTTGGCGTGACAAAAATTCCTGGGTTTCGGCTTGACAGAAATTTCTGGGTTTCGGCGTGACAGGAGTTCCAGGGCTTCGGCGTGACAGAAATTTCTGAGTTTCGGCGTGACACAAATTTCTGGGTTTCGGCGTGACAAAAATTCCTGGTTTTTGGCGTGACAGAAAATTCTGGGGTTAGGAATTTTTGTCACGCCAAAACCCAGGATTTTTTGTCTATTTGGAAGCCAGAAGTGCACAAAAGAAGCAAAAGTTGCACGTTCTCCGTGTTTACAGTTTGTTTATGAAGTGCAAGAAATGTTATTCAAATGTAATGTAATGGATATAAACTCTTCTTATACACATTAAAACGTTGTAATTCGCCATTTTAACTGGCACAGACATGATGATTTATAATTCAAGTCCAAACTTTAAAAATCCCATATATTTTTTTGACCGCCGCTGCAGATATGCGCCTTTAGCGCCAAACCCTCGATAGGCCAGCTGCGAGAACGTCGTGTTTTTATGAATGAGTTGTAGCGAAGTTTTTGTGAATGAGCGGCGCTAATGCGCTGCAGGGTATCAGAGGTTGTATGGTATAGGCAGGCAGCCATGCCTGAAGTAATTAATAAGCCAACACGCAGTACACACTTTTTGCGTGTGTCGCAAAGTTTATAGCATAATTGTAGCAGTTCGAACCGATAGACCATAACTTGAGTTGGCCAACAGCTAGCTGAAAGTCGTGACGCCTTGCGCGTAGGCGTTGAGTGTACAGCCTACAACCCACTTGCGCAAGTTACAACCATGGCATAGGATGTATACGCCGAACAACAGCTCACTAAATCGAGGGCATGACATAATGGGCATACGTGGTTTATAGCAACGTATAAAAAATTGTCGTTTTGGTGTATCAGGGTTTATAACCACACACGTAGCCATCGGCCCCCCACAGAAAATAAGATTTTCTTCTTCAAACTAAACTCCACACATCTACTGTGTGTGCTTAATTGCTTTTAATCTAAATCGAGGTCACAATATTGTCAGCACGCAATGCAGTGAACCGGATGCGACTACTCTCTTTACGTTGTTCGCTAAAATCGGCCGCCGGTTAAAAAACTTTCCCGGTGAAAAAGTTAATAAGACACAAAGACGACGATACGCGTGGGAGAAAATATCTGTCAATGTCAACTCGTCTCCCAATCACTTATTTGTATACCCACGGGGTAAAAAAATCATTAGGGCGAGTTAAAACGTCCCGCTGCGTGTTATTGCATTTTATCTATGGGCAACCTTATAGACGCTAGCCGATACTTACAATACAGAAAAGAAGTCTAACGGAAGCCCTTCCTATACACTGCAGCAGTCAAGTGACATAGAGAAATGTTCAAGACGTTTATAAAGGTTGTTTAACAGTAGATTAGGCTATAATTGTCGAATGTCAATCACTTGACATACGTCATCTGTGATTCGTTGTTTTAAAAGATTGAAACTTATTGTAAGCGTTTGAACTTTATCTCCAATGCATCCAAATTCTGTCCACTACTCGACACTACCATTAACCAGGCAAGAATCACCCAAAATGTCGTGTAAATATTTATAGAAATGATCTATCAAACGGATTAAAAGAAATAAGGTGAATAACACCATCAAATATCCATTACAGCTACTGACGTCCCCATATCACTGACACTAGTTTTGAACAGAACGAGCAAATTAAGTGCGCAATACAATTCATTCTTTTCTGGACTTTTATCGCAACAAAATTAATGTAGAGTGTTTGTTTATCATTGTAGTAAAATAAAGCATTAGTGTTCGTTTTGTTTTTCAATTTTCGTTAATTGTTGACATAAACAAGATTGATCATGGTTTGTATACATTTTATTTTGTCAATATTCAATGTTAAGATACAAAATGTAGAGAACAGCCAAGGCTGTTTAGAAAAAACGTCAAAAACTGACAAACAATCGTCAGCTGGTCGTAAATTGCTTAATATTACTTGTTAATATTATTAACTGTTGAATTTTACGTATTCTCCAAAATAAACAAATTAATTTTATCATACTCTGACAAAACATTTGAATATTGAATCATAATCATGAAAATCTTAATTTTTTTCGTCCATTGCTCATATCATAACCTTCATGTAACTCAGTTAATATTAACTTATTTCAACAATCACATATTTTTTGAAAAATTGAGTATGATGCAATCTATCTACACTAAAATGTAAAAGAATATGATACAGAATATAACTCTATCACAAAAACAACTCAGTTTTCAAGTTGATATGATTTATATCCGTACCCACCATTGCGAGTTTACCTCGAGTTGATCAATCGGCTAGTTGAGAGTGACGGTTGTCAATCTCCTATGCCTAGCGTGACGTCACTCAATCCACCAATTGAGTCAACTCGAGGCTAATCCGCAATGGTGAATATACCAATATTAGAGACTACTATAGGACAGCTTCCATGCCTGAATATCGTGTATACTCGCGTATATCTCAATTAAAAAAATTCAATCAAGCAAAAAAAAAAAAAATTCAGTATCTGCAAAACACTCTACTTCCCTTTCTATTGGCAATATATGTAGGATACAATCTAAATAATGAATACACATTGATGTAAACGTAGCTAGAAAAACAAATCGCAATCAAGATTTTAAAATTGAATGTTCCTCATTCACAATTTTAACGAACACACTAAAACCCAGCAGCGCTGCTAGTAATTCTTATTCAACATGTTACACGACCTTTATTACAAAACAAAGTAGGCTCTCAAGCCTAGTCGTTATAGTTCTCGATACGGTAGTTATTGAATATAGCAGAAGATTGGATGAAATCATAACACGACCATTTAACAAATAGTTTCACTACAGCTACGACACCAAGCAGAGATAGATACTCGTACAGCAAGCCATTGAAAACAAACGCCGCAAATCATTGAAGCTTTGCGATCGCAATTTATAAAAACTACATCTTAATATAACGGCACAAGCTTGCAGAATTTATGAATTTTGCTAAGAAATTGATTGGACTAAAACGCTCTAGATTTAAAGCCATTGCAAATGCTATAGAGATTATTTCACTAGTAAAACTTGTAATGAACTTTGGCATCAAATGACACATCTTCAATAACCAATGGCTTATATTTTTTCATGACTTCTGCATACTTTAATTTTGAAAGCAATTTTTAAATCCTTTATAGAATATACAGTTCTATTAAACATCTTTGTTAAAAAACAAGACTTCAGGCAGTGCGTTCATCATTTCACTCAATTAAAAGAATATTTAAACAGCGCAAACGTCTTAACCACCATTGTTCGTTAACACAAGTTCTTAACTCGATACAATAGCTAGACATCTAGACGAATGAACGACTAAGATGTGAATCGACACGAGAGGATGCGAGGAATAAAGCTACAAAATTAATATCTGAACAGAAGTTCAATAAACTGTATCTAAAAACTGTATCGTAATGTGATCATGTCTTTGTGATCACTTTCCAACTCTGTATCACGTGATCTTGCCTTCTTCACTCGGTGGATGCAATAATCATCAACTTTCATGTACCATGACTTTATCGTCCATTTTTGGGCTGTCTTGCAGCTCACAGTACTTCTGTTTTTTGACGTGGGCACGTGAGCAATTCATTACAAATCCCTCAGTCCATCAGGTTATGCATCAACATTTTTCCTTCCATTCTTCCTGAGACTCATTGTCTTCCACTCGCTTTTTAAACATTAAAATGCTAAATAATTCTACGCAAAGAACTTACATACTCTGTTTCCTTTCCACCTCCATATCCCACATGCCACTTCCCTTTCCATCATATCTCTCAGGTGTACACATATTATTCATCGTGTACGAATCTTTCAAAACACAAATAAATCTGAGGCCTCATTCATGAACAATTCACAAGTTTTTTTTGTGGAATGGAGATTCCAATAAGATGCAATAAGATTTTCAAAATATTTGCTTAAGAACTTCTTTTGATCAAGACTTGTCGATTATTCGCGAAGTTTTTCACGCATATCTTGGGTCAAGCGGAGCACCAGTGTGCCTATGATCCTTTAACAAATCAAGCCTCGGACCGATCTTCCACCTCTATGCCCGAATCCCTTCCCTTCCCCTTCCCTTTGCTTCCACCGCTCCCTTATGCGCTTGCGTTCTGCTCAAAGTACTTGTACGTCGGATTCTCATACCCATTCATCTGCATGCTCGCGACGTGCTTCTCCTCGGGGGAGGCGTCCCCCCCGTCCCCCCCACGCCCCCCTGCGTCCCCGTCGAGCGCCAAGGAGCCCAGGGGGCGCTGGGGGCGGCTCCGCTGGCTGGCGCGGCGACGCCGACGCATGAGGAGGGCCCCGACGACGATGACGACGAAGACGGTGACGCCCCCTACGGCAATGCCGAGGGGCACGGCCGCGCTGAACCCGCTGGAGGGGGAGGAGTGGAGAGGGGACTTGTGGATGTAGGCCTGTGACAACAATGCAACAGTAGTGAACACTTAATACATGATAGATAGGCCCAAATAGTGCAAAAAAAATAAATTTGATCTGGTAATCATGTATTTACTATTTGTAAAATTAATTTTGATACATTTATAAGATATTTAACCCCCGGTGGAAGAGGAGTGGAAGGGACTTGTGGATGTAGACCTGCTGGACAGAGCAGCCAAGACTTGATCCACATGATAGATCCATATTACTACTAATCGTTTTTTTTTGTGTATTCTGTTAATGTCCATGATATCACACAGGTTTAGACATTTGCGCCCTTGCAGGAGCTGGATTTTTACGCCCGAATGTTTACGTCCTTCCTGACGCCAACTACATAAATAACTATTTGGGGGGTTAGCAGGCAGCGACAATGGTGTGTTTGACAGCCTTGCTAAAGTGCCTGTATTGCCATGCTTTCGTAGTTGCCGGCGTCGGGACTTGAACCCAGGTCTCCGGACTCTTCGTTAAACGCCTTAACCACTACACCACGGTGCCGCTGCGGTGTAGTGGTTTATTTGCCACTCTAAAAAAGTTTACTGATATAATTTACAAAATTGTGTTATATAGTGTACAGACAAGCAATATATTGAAGATTTTAAAATTAGAAATACTGTGTGATAAAAGCTCATATAATGCAAGATGCTTGAAAAAGCATATCCCCCCCAAGACACTTTCATTCAACAGATGTAAATTTAGTAAAATACATCTATAATTAATCAAAGCAAGTCAGTCTACGGTAACTCGGCAATAATCAAAGCAGTGACTACACGTCAATACATAAAAAATAATAAATAGTGAAGCTATTAATGAGCAAACCAACCTCATTGACGGAGAAATCGCTCTTGTCCAAATGTCCGATGGCGCCCTTGTTCCCCCCCCTCACGTTGAAATGCTCGGTCACGTCGGGATCCTGACGCCCCCCTGACCTCCCCCCCAGTCCCCCCTTGTTTCTCGGCGTCTGTTTTGCCCCCCCCGCGGACTTCGTCGCCGCCCTGGCGGTGGGGCGGGGGGTGGTGGAAGGGTGGGTGGTGGTGGTCGGCTCGACTTCAATGCGCTCGTCTTCTGCGAATGAAATACGTTCCAACTGAGATTTAAAACTTACTCATGATATAATTTGATATACATGTCTGTATTTTTTTGCGTGCGTTTTAAACTCATTTTTATAATGATCGGAGGCATTATCTTTAATACTTTATGCAATGTTAAGCTCTATAATAACATTCCTGTAATAATACACTTCATAAAAAAGAAATCTTTCAATAAAACGTACAGAATGCCCAAATTATGCTAAAGGCCAACAAGGTGTGGTTAATAGCACAGCAGTTCAATCACTGTAGATATTCATCAATACATATCCATTAAAAAAAATGTTACAAGGGAAATTTACACTAGCAAAATGAAAAATAGCTTTTAACATCAACAACCATCGTCAGCAATCAATTTTTTTAAAGCATCTCAGCGATTTATAAATACAGTTACCAAAATGCTCTCACGCATATTTGACAATATATTGCAAAATTCAAGACGCATAAGCAAAAAATCACTGTGTAAAGAATTAACTTAAAAAAGACAAAGCCTTCCTACCAATATCTTCATCATCATCATCATCGCTGTCATCACTTTCATCGTCATCATCTTCCTCATCATCATCATCATCATCATCGTTTGAATCTTTCTCATCGCTCTCGTCAGCCTTCTTTTTATCCTTCTTCTTCTCTCCCTGGCTCACTTCCTCTCCCTTCCACTCATCATCATCATCATTCGCCTCATCATCGCTATCATCGTCTCCGTATCCTTCGTCGTCCTCCGCTACTTCTTCCTTAGGCGCCGCGGTGCTGGCCACGACGCCCCTCTCGGCCGCTGATTGGCTGAGAAGGATTTCGGCGACGTTACGATCGATTGAGTGGTAGGAGTCGAGGTAGTCCTCTACACAACAAAAACAGCAACGCGATAATAATAATTATATATTTAAATTTTGATGCTCATATAAAAAAAGCTTGTGAGAGTCTTTGCCAAAGATAAAATACACACTCTAAAATAGGATTGCGAAGCAGACTGCAGGCCTGCTAAAATAAATTGAAAGCTAAATATTGCAAAAAATGACAAGTCAAAAGTATGCGATAACGAGTTTTAAAAATAAATCTTAATAAGAACACCGGGAACGTACACAAACATGTGTAGTTTGAACTGTATAAACAGTATTCATAATAGAATTCACATGTATGCCTAAAGAGCATAAATTAAATACAAAAAATACTCTACAAAATAAGACATAAAATGATACTTGGTATAAATAAAAAATATATAAAAAATTAATTTATCAAACCAAAAAGATCAAGTAAACGAGCTAAGACTTACGGATCTGCTGGAGGACTTTATTCTTGGAGCGCGGGACTCTGTTGAGCATGGCGAGCGCGTCTGTCAGCTGCTGGTCGACCCCGCGCAGGTGGAGGGCCATCTGGGGCCGGGCCGCCTCCGCCTCGGCAGGGTCTGAGTCCTGGAGGTGTTTGTAGCGGTTGACCGTGTGAAGCCGGTCCTTCTGCAGGGCCTTGACATACTGGCGCAGCGCCTTGAGGATCTGAACAGCCTGCGTGGAACAGCATAGGTAAAACTGTTTATAGAATTCAGTGCTGTCAAATGTGTGATGAGCGAAGAAATGAAGATTGCATGAAACTGATTCCGGTTTCTTGTTTCTTGAGGAGAGGAACAGCCTGGGAACATCACAATCGAAACTGTTGGTGGTATAATGTGAGAAGGGAAGAGATGAGACAGTGAGTGATTTAATGAGATAGTGGATTACTGTTAGTACCCAATTATTTTGTGACTGATTTGCTACGTCACTGATTTATAGACAGAATCATCAAAAATTAATTTGGGATTGTAGGTATAAATTCGTTGATTGGTGGTTACGTGAATAAACACGGTGACCAATTTGAAAAGAAAACTTAAATGGCATTATTACATATCCTACGAAACGGCAACATAAACAGGAGAAAAACATAAGAGGAAGGGAAACCTGTAGTTTTCATTAATAATCTGGTGCCCAGGGGCATCACTATAACTTGCATGTGGCATGTCAAACTTGCAAAGAAAAACAAAAAAAGTGTGGAGTCCGTGACTTACGTCGGTGTCGTCGTCGTCGATGGTGTCGACGAAGACGTCGAGCGCGTGCTGCTTGCGCTCGTTGAGCTCGGCCTGGACGCGTTGCTGGTGCAGGGTGGCCAGCTGCTTCTTCTCCATCACGCCCTCCACCTCTTCCGCCTCGTACATCTTCTGGAACCTCTGCACATCATACACCTTCTTAGGCTCGTACATCTTCTGGAACCTCTGCAACTTCAATGCTAACTTGCATTAAAATCTACATCATCTGAAACTCTGCGTAATCCAGCTCAATAAACCATTCACGTATAACACATGTTCTCTGACGCTCAACAGACTTTGGTACATCCTCTCAAATTATTTATAGAGAATAATGAATCTTTGAAGTAAAATTCTTAACAAATAGTAAATCTCAGATACACAGTTGAACTAAGATGTACGAGTAAATTGTGCATGTCAATTTAGTTCAACCCCAAAGAAGTGAAATAAAATATAGTGCCTAATTATATAATTTATAAAAGGAATTGAAAAATAATAATCAGCAATATGCTAACGTTGGTGATCTCCTTGTTGAGTTTCTCGCTGCCCTTCGGATCTCTCGCCTTCATGTCCTGGACTCGCTGACGGGCGCTCGCCCAGTCCTTCATCATCTGAGTGACATCACCATCATCATTATATAATTCTTTATCATCTGAGTAGTGTTACAATAATAGCCCTCATCATCTGAGTTACATCATAATATAGTCGTACCATTTGAGTAGTGCCATCAATCATCATAGTAGTCCCTTATAAAGCTCTATTAGGCAAATTGAACAATGCATCTTGAAAATACTGACGCTGTCAAATACTGAACAAATATTACAATAATGCTAAGAAATGTGCCTTAAAAAGAAGACAAAGATGAAGTTGATGACGTCACCTTGGTGACCTTCTCGTGGTGATGCTTCTGCATGTCGCCCCTTGCCTTCTGATAGTACTCGTGCTCGTTCCACTTGTGCCCCTCCGCACCTGCGGCGACCACGACGGGCGCAGCAGGACTCGGCCCCCCCTGCTTGGGCCTCCTAGGGGGAACGGCGACCACGGCCCCTGCGGCCTTGGGGGGGTTGGCGGGGCGGGCGATGATATGGGGCGCTGGGCGAACAATGGCCGGGGCGATGACCTCACGATCCGTTACTGCTTCAATATCTATTTTAAAAAATTACAATTTTTGACGATCGCATTGAGGCCAATTTGATCGCCTTGCAAATAAGCCAACACGGTAGCTAACACGATGCATAAAGGAGTATACCCAGTTGAACTAAATATCCTGATCAATGAGCATCAACGATCATTCGCCCTTCATGGGTATAAAAATCGATAAAAAATGAGACAAAAGTAATGTTTAAGAAGGTCACTAGTATTTGACAAAAATCATCGCAGAACTTTTGTTCTGCGTTTTCTAAAGCAACCAAAGCATTTTAATGCATAAAATCTTATAAAATTATCATAAAATAATCACACAATGTCTACCAAACTAGAAAGAAGACACGTTGTGAAAAAAAACCACTTGCTAAAAAGTGATTTTTTCATGCATTTTCAGTAAAAATCAATACATTTAACATTAAATTTTTTATTTTGCAAAGAATATTATAGAAAGGTTGATTGCGCATACGTCGCTTGCCGGGGCAGCAGACAAACTCGACCCCGCTGAACCGATCCACCCCACACGGCTGCAGCATGGCGAAGCTCTGCGCGGTCAGCGCGCGGTCCGCGCACGACTGCTGCGCCGTGCGGTTCCACGCGCTGAACGTTGTGCAGAGCTTCGAGTCGTGGATGTGATCGAACACACAGCCCTCCGGGACCAGCAGCGCATCCGACTGAAACGCGCCGACTGAAACATACACGCAATAATGTGAACGATTGCAAGAAATTGAAAGTTGGTTAGTTTTGAGGATTTAAGGACTGTACGTAGCATCAAAACTATCAGAGTTTTGCAGTCAAAAGAACAATGCTGACATTATCATTCAGTTCATAAGCGGCAGCACTGAGTTTCGAACAAAAACGATAAGATTTTCCTAAGATTAATTGATGACGTAGTTCTCTAGACAGAGATTTTCTTAAAATCGCTTCCATGAGTCCTCTGCGCCTCTTTGCTAAGATAACTGGCGTCACAAAAGAAGCGTCCTGATGACGTCACTAATTCTAACAGAAAACCCATATATTGAACAAACTAGAAGTTGACTTGCAATCCAAGATCATTCAAGGGAAGGCAATGTTACATAAAGATTATCCACTATAGGCAGCAGGCTTACACGATTCTATACTCAGACTATCCCATGAACCCCCGGGGCTCGTTCGCTAAACTGATCATCCAGCAAAGACTTTGATTTGCCAGCGCAAGCAAATCACTATCCAATAACATCGACCATGGACCCGATGCAAATCTCTAATCGGTTTTTCTGCGCCGAAGGAAATTTGCCCGCGAGAGAGAGGGGAATATATTGATTTTGTGGTGGACTAGGGAGGAAGCTCCATGTTGACTCAACGCCAACACGTCCATCGACGGGTGTGCAGTGTACAGTGTGAGCTGTGTACAGTGTGTGCAGTGTACAGTGTGAGCTGTGTACACGCCAGTGCTAGCTAATCACAAGCGTCCAGTAGGAGTTAATCGAATCTAGACACCGCGAGCTTGGCTCCTAATGTTTGGTATTTAACTAGCTATTGCTAATCAATGTAGTGTTTAATTTTTCTACCTGCTGTGCTCATCCCCGAAATATCAGAAGCTGCTATGTAGTATATGCAATGTACAAACTATACATTTCACATCTATATTATTTTCGATTCTCTTGCTCTCTGGTGTGCTGTCGCGTGGCAGACTCTGGCATCCAACTTTTCCACTCCGACTTTTTCTCGGCCCTTCTCCTTCAGCACGTTCTTCTTCTTACGTTTCTTTCCAAATTAAATCATCTATGATTCCCATTCGCTTTTTCGTAGCCGACTGTTTCCCTCCATTAATTGTTTCCATTATATAATTATAAATGAGGTTTTAGTTCAGGTTTTATGTTCGTTTAAGTTCCAATTAAGTCTACCAGCAGCACAGGAGCCAAGCTCTTGAGTCTAGGTTCTATTCTGGCGTCCGGTGCAAGCTAACAGCAGTACTTGTCTGTCGCATAACATGGAGGATATTTCTGGGGAAAAAGCCGATCGATCGAGCACAACAAACTTATTGAACATGACATTGTGGGCTGTAGATTTGTGCAGCAGTTTACACAGGAAGCACTCGCCAGTCAAAAATAAATAATAGGGGACAGGAGAACGTGGTGACTCAAGCCTATACAATTACAAAATAAACACAGAATCTTGAATCAAACTGGATAAAACACAATAAATATAGATCTACGTTTACAATAAGAAAACCTAAACCTAAAACATCGCATACATTCTAATCCAACAGCTAAAGGGCAATCAAACAGACAAAGAAAGCTATGCAAATTTTAGGCCCAGCCTAGCAGAGAAATGTGGCAAAAAGCTGAGACAAAAACATAATTAAAACGATCTAAATTCAATTACACAAGCTTTTTAAATATTTTTTATAACTAAGCCATATAAATAAATAATCATAAAAAACAGTGAAGTTACGCTACCAAATATCAGACGCGATCTAAGCGGACAATCTGCAATTCATTCAATTGCTGATGCGTAAACCAAACCCCTTTAATGCAAGTTTCAGTATTGAATAGTATATTGTAAAATCTACAATTTTATGCTAAAACTTAAACCAAAATTTACGTTTCAGTATCGAAGCGTAGGTTTCGATTGGACAATGCTGCAAGGTGTCAACATTATATTTTCTCATTCTTTTGTTATTTTAAGAAAATTGAAAGAACCGTTCGTCGAGCTACAAGAACCTACCGAGACAGCGGAAGGGTGTGACCGTGAATCGTTTGTTGGCGCGGCAGAGCGCCTCGCCAAAGTCGCACCAGCTGGGGATGACGACCGCCTCGCTCGCCTCCACCACGTTCCTCACGTCCAGCGAGGGGAACACCTGCACAGCGGCACGGCATACTAACAATTATGATAATAACAACGAATCTATTATTTCGTACGTTGCTTTTGATGCTATATATCAGCTTGGTATACGTCTTTTTGCGTTATTTCTGAAATCTGATGTATTGTCGTTAATTTGTGCCATAATCGGGGCAGTTATACAGTCATTGACACAAGTCTCGCAGCTTTGTCAATGGCTGTCACAGGGAATGCGTTCCCTCTTTACCTGTCCTTAGTACTCAACGCTTGTGACGATTGTATTGCCATTTCTTGAATTAGCAAAGATGGAAAAAAGTTTTAGAATCCTCTTTGGTGTCCATTAACGTTCTCGGGGACACGGCTGGGCATTCATTAGTAAAAAGTTTTAAACTAGAATTTTGCTTCCTTAAGAACATCATTGATTCCGAAGTTAAAGTTGAATCAACCAAATAACATTTATGGTACCAACACTTGGCCCTACAAACTCAAAATATTTTCGCTTGTCGTTCATACACTCTGAAAACAACTTCTCTTCTTTGTAAGCTCTCCATCACTCCTCTTGCAAATGCCCTACAATCAATCGGCAGCTCTTCATAATGCCTCAAAAACTAAAAAAATTTGCTTTCAGCTTTCTTCTTGCATTTCAATGTACATGTATAGCCCGGCGCAATATCACAAATACACAGGGGAGACCCGAGACAGGCCAGAAACGATCGATCCTTGTCCCAGGAGGATTATCATCGACCTCTGGCGACAATCGAGAAACCCTGAAATATTGCAGAGCCTGAGAGTCGGTCTGTTTTTCTCTCAGCGTGTTGCAAACCCGGTGTACACTATGATAGGCAGCTAAACCATAGTACTGCCCTCCAGTTTTCACAAATTCCCAGAAGAATTGGATAGAATAGTATAGAGTTTTAATATATAGTAATATATAGTAAGAGTTAAGTTAAACACTGCAAAAAACACATCGCTATCTAAAAAAAAGTTATAAGAGCACGTTCACAAGAAGGTCCATCTAAACATGGACCCAAGCAAATCTATGACCAATCACATTAGCTCTTACATCCCACCAATCGCATCGGCTCTTAAATCCAGTCCAATGTGAGACACAATTTCCCAGTGGCTCTCATCGAGAATGTTTAAAAGCCGTGTTGTAAAACATGGCCCAATCTGTTGACGGGTCACAACATGACGGGGCCAGCTAGAATACCATTGAGTACGTACACAATATCATGCAATATTGTAGGTCAGGCCCAGTCTGCCAATTTGTGCTGTTTTCCTGCTTTCATGCTACACCAAAAGCATGCTTCATGTACAGTATCGTGTGCATAGCGTCAGAAAGAGGTATTTTTATACACTATGCAATTTGATTTGCATCCAGTACCTGTCAGAAACTTGATGCTTTATATTAAGGTGAGGGAGAGATGTGGTCTTTAAGGGTATAAAGTCGGGTTTAAATTGCCCAAGGGTTCGGATGGAGGGTTGAACACCCCAGTTTATTTAAAACTTGACTATATTTGTAAATTTTCTGCCATTATATATACGAAAATCTGGGCTTTTTAAATTTGAGTGATCAGTGCTCCCGCCCCGTTCTTTTAGTACAAAAATAATCCTGGAAAAAGGTTTAGGACTGGGCCAGGTTGGGGTTAGAATCAGCAGGGTTAGGTTAATGTGTTGATACCTATTATAAATTTAATGCTGCCATCAGTATGACATATAAATATGAATCACAGCGAGTATCTGAAGAATACTACACAGCGCACAGACGTTAATTCCAATAATACACGCTGGTGCTCTAAAACAAGCGAACCGCAGCACGAAGCAGTAAAACTCGTTATGTTTCATAAGCGCAAACGATCCACACGATCCAGATATCGGACAAGGGCTAACTTTTCCCAGATTCTCTGCTCCACAAGAGCCAGGAAGATGGATGAGGGGTGGATTACTTTCTGACAAATGTTCTGCATTAACAGGACATCAAAAATGGCTGCAAGAACTGCATAGCTCTCTGAGCAAGTTATGGAGAATCAAACCAGTTGTGAGCACACCATACCATTGATAGCTTTGCTTTTTGATCCATTCTAACTAATAATAATAATAATTTGGGATAACTTGTTATGCACATTGTAAAAAAAAGAGTTTCTTGTTGCAGTTGAAACATTTATGCAGGCATTTTAAGTCCTTTTGGCATTAATCAATTTTGAAGCAAAGTTTTCTGTGTCGTCCTGCTCCTTATTTTACACTTTTTCAGACCATCCCACGTCGCTCATTGACATTAGACCATTTACTTCTTGACAGACCTACTTTCGATCTGCACTGAAACAGCACAAAATTTTCAGATGCCCCACCCGACAATTTTTACCGCAACACCCCCACATATTGAACGACTTTAGGCGCCACTGGCAGGTCACTGGCGACACCAAACACTCCAGTGGATGGCGCACACATCATCGTCAACGGGAATAAATGTCAAACTGTCCTGCGAACCGGCTTGAGAGCCGGGAACAAATAGCTGGGATCGATTTTGTCTGATAAATATGCAAGAATAGTGCAGCAAGATGCAACTCCGAAGCCACTGCTTGGAATAAATCATCACTTTTAGAGACATTTCAGTGATCGAGGGATCTGATTTGTAATGTCGTCCCCAGATATATTGTGATATTTTCTACAACATGACGCATTCTATAATGAAAGCCGGCAACAATAGGCCTATAATCTTTGAAAAAGCAATCTAAAAATATTATTGCTCGAGATACCCAGAATCCAGAGATATTCCTTTTTGGTTCAGTGATATATTGCTGACCGGCTGCATTTTCAAAAGCACAACAAGACTGAATGCGCCTAACTCCAGCCACATGTATGACATGTATGATTCTGATGCGAAACATACAGTTACATCATATGGCCTGTGCAACTGATATCAGGAATGCATGGCTGCACAACTTTTTCACCCCTCTAGGCTACCAGGAAATCTCTAGGCTGTGTAATGTGCACGTCATGCTTCAATCACACCGCTAGCTGTTTGCTTAAAAAATCAATTTGACAATAGATAAGATACCGTGATGAAAATGAAGAATTTGACTACAGACACACACTGTGACACACTCATTCAAAACTTTCTCACTTTTAGCGATTAAGAAAAACACACAACTTTGAGAGAAACTTAAAATCGCAAAATCAAGCCTTCAAATTCCATTTCAAATCCTAGCTATAAGCATCACAGCCTAATAATGACAGCACTTCCATATGC
The DNA here is from genome assembly GCA_034695025.1 of Chamaedrilus cognettii. NCBI lineage: Eukaryota > Metazoa > Annelida > Clitellata > Enchytraeida > Enchytraeidae > Chamaedrilus > Chamaedrilus cognettii. The sequence goes on along the minus strand of JAQIWG010003700.1, from coordinate 231 downwards.
CAATAACTAACCAGACAAGAAATCTTCCATTTGTTTCCGATTCAGTTGACATGCTACAACACACCACAACACACACTCTCTCTTGACAACACATAGGGCCTAACTACAAAGGTCTGATTTCTCATTCTTTCAACGAAATGCCAATCTTCTTCCCCAAGGCATTGAAGTGCACGCTTGGAATTCTATTCCAACAGCGGCATCAGAAATAAGCCTGGCGATTATTCAAGAAAA
>JAQIWG010003699.1:0-17355 GCA_034695025.1 Chamaedrilus cognettii | reverse complement strand
ATGCCAAAAGCATCAGGCACATATGAATGTAATAGCATCATAGCAAACAACAATTTTACATACACAACAGCGCACGGGTAGCTGTGAATTACCTGTTCGGTGGCTAAACCGTCATACGCTGCGGCTTTGTTTGGCTTAAGGAGCTTAATGCACTGTTGGACAAAGTCAGTAGAAATCATTGTGTCATCGTCCACATCGCAAAGTGGCTGTCCAAGAGCATGGACACTATTTACAGCGTTAGCATCATCAAATGAGTCAACATAAACGTGTGAATAAAAATCTTTGAACGTGTTAGCAATGATCTCCGGGTTTGTTTCACCCTCCACTGCTACTGGAGTGGTTGAGGCTTTCTCATATTTAACATTCCACACCTTTCAAAACTGTTTATAATTTTTATCATTCAAATTGCTATGAAGATCATCGGCATTATTTTGTTCAAAATCGGAAGCTGCTTGTTTAATAGCCTGCTTGCAATCCAGTTTTGCTTTAAGTCGTGCAGCGTTTATCACATCGTGTTTAGGGCTGCCCACTTGCCCCTCCGCTGCCCACTGGCCCCGGAGGCGCAACAACCAGCTTGGGGGTAGATCCGCTGGCGCCCCTCGATCCGACGATCTTGCGAATGGGTTGAGTCGGACGACGGCGTGCGGTCACTTGGCTCCAGGATTTATCGTTGGTCGCTGCGTCTGCGGAGGCCATAGGGATGATGGTAGCGGCTTGCTGCTGCGTCTGCTGCTGCTACTGTTGATGCTGTGCCTGCTGCTGCTGCTGCTTTTCCTGCTGCAGCTGCTGCATTTGCTGCTGTGTGTTGCTGCAGCAACAATAAGGATAATTCAAAAGCGCATTGGATGTAAAGAACGAAGCGCTGTGCGTGCTAGCCAATAACTTTGGAAAAGTGCCCCGTATGACGATTGTGCAGATATTTAGTGAATTTTACACTAAAGACGAAGTGGGAGAAGCAAAGAAGACCTTGATGGAGTACGTGGATGGCCTCACACCGATGGCCGACGAACTGAAGAGAATCAAGACGCGAGTGGGTGAGGGGAAGCTTCGTCGGGACACGGAAGACCTCCTGCACATATGGATGATGCTAGATGCTCGGAAGCACAAGCTGCCACTCTTCCTCGCGGCAGACTCGAGCAGAATCCCGCTTCAAGTCTGCCGCTTTTCCTGCTGCAGCTGCTGCAGTTGCTGCTGATGTTGCTGCTGAAGTAGCTGCTTCTGCTGTTGCTGCTGCTGTTGAGACATCTGCGCCATCGTTTTGACCTGCTTTGCGACGCGTCATTGTTGTCACCGGTTTTTGCGATTGCCGCGCGCAAGCTTGCGCGCAAGCTCAGAGATGCTCGCTGTCACCTTGCATAGCTCCATGTCCCGAAACGACGGGATTCTGCTTGAGTCTGCCGCGAGGAAGCGTGGCAGCTTATGCTTCCGAGCATCTAGCACCATCCATATGTGCAGGAGGTCTTCCGTGTCCCGACGAAGCTTCCCCTCACCCACTCGCGTCTTGATTTCCTTCAGTTCGTCGGCCATCGGTGTGAGGCCATCCACGTGCTCCATCAAGATCTTCTTTGCTTCTCCCACTTCGTCTTCAGTGTAAATTCACTAAATATCTGCACAATCGTCGTACGGAGCACTTTTTCAAAGTTATTGGCTAGCACGCACAGCGCTTCGTTTTTTACATCCAATGGGCTTTTGAATTATCCTTATTCGAAGTGATAACAGAACTGTATCTATTCTATATAGTTTTTATGTATAAGACATCAATTCAGCCCATATCTTATATATTATCTACCCCTTTAAATATCTGACTGGCTAGAGTTGAGTATAGCCTTCTAGGCCCTATACTTGATCGTTGACAATGCTGCTGCTTGCCGTAGCTTCTATTTCTGTATTAAAAGAAGCGAGTAGAGAGCAGTATGAAGGAGTTCAATATGAAGGAGCACATTTAGTTGAGGATCATGTTTAGCTGAGGATCATATTTAGTTGAGGATCATATTTAGTACAAGATCGTGATTAGTTGAGGATTATCCCGGATCATCATCACGTCCCTGACGCCAGAAGTACTAAGTTTTGCTAGACCACACACTGCTTCTAAAAATATTTTAAAAGTGTTAACATTGTTAGCTAGCCTAGGCCTAGTGGCCAATTAATGATTGAGTGTGGTCCAATGCATGTTTCAGGACGATGTAGCATTGCAATTCGTTTATGATTTCAGAATAGGAGTGTCATGGATTAGAGTACAGGAGGTGAAGGTTATTTAGAGACAATCGTTAGCTTGGTTTTTTAACTAGCCGATAGGAACTAACTGGATTCTTGATTGACAGCCATCGCCATGGGATACAATTATAGTAGCCTTTATGTGTGTCAGAAATAACGCTGATAGAATCATGTGCTCCCTGCTCAGCGAGTCACTCTATTTCTCAATGTCTGAAGTTAAGATCTTGTTGTAACCGTTACTTCTCGACCCCTTATAGCAGCTCCATTCTGTGTAGTAGCGCGCTCGGGCAATGTTTACATTCAGCTGTCGCTAAGAATGCAACATGATAGAGAGAGGCTCGGATGATGAGGACACAAGCCAGTAGGCGTGCAACTCTGTCAGCTGTCCTACCGCGCTTGAGTCTTGATTGAACATGCTAATAGCTCGTTTGTGTGCAGCTAGCATGTTTGGTGTATAGCTTGTGTCCTTATCATATATACCTATATATGATAAGGTATGTTTGCTATGTAGCCTGTGTGCTAGAGCAGCGTGTCTGAGCCCAGGGTAATAATCTTGTCTTCCACAATGTACAGGGCCTCTGGTCTTTGTGCACTTAGACATTATACTGCAAGCATGACCTGAGTTTCTCTCCTCACTGTGGAGGCAGCACACCGCAGCAGGTTACTGTATGATGGATTTACTTAGAATGAGAACATCCATCCTGGGATGCAGGTATGCCTTACAGTGACTGGTCAATGACGCGCCAGCACGCCACTACACACTACACACTGCACACTACACACTGCGCACTGCACACTGCACACTAAACACTACACACCTGCACACTACGCATTGCACACTAAACACTGCACACTAAACACTGCACACTACGCACTGCACACTACACAGTACACAGTACACAATGTGGAGAAATCTTCAGATTGTGTGGCTCTGAACGATTCACTGGAAGCTCCTTAAAGCTCTCCAAACAATGCCCTCATTGTGTGTTACAAGTGAAAACAGAACATTGACTGGGTGTCTAGCGGTGAGGGGCGGTTTGTGAATGTGTCCATCAGACACTGACAGCGGTCTGAGGGGCACTTGATATTGATTTGAGTTGTTGTGAGCAGTACCGCTGCTCCATTTGTGGTGCCGTTTGGGCCATGAATGGCGTTCGGTTCCTTCTGTGTATGGAAATGATCGAGCCGCTGCTGTGAATAGAACCGGGCTTTCATTGCCTGCCAGATACATCAATGCCGCTTTTCTTATTAAATAAGTTTCTGCGGCCGTTCTTATTACCGGTACAAAGGTTTCTGTCTTGGTTTTCATATTTTTATGTTTAATTGTTTGGCTGTTGATGGGTGATAAAATGTTGAATCAGCGGTTCTTATTTTATGAGTTTCATTGCTAGTAGTTGACAAAGACCCGTTAATGCTGGTGTCAGCATGTTTAGTCATCTCAACTACAGTTTAGTGTTCATATGGTTTCAATTTGAGTGCGTTTGCGGGATCAATTTCAAGCTTTGAAACTTCTGGAATCTATCTAAAGAACATTATTGCTAATCACGGGGCCTACAGTTTTTGCTTCATGCTGGCTGAACCTGCTTGAACTCCCATGTGAATGTGAGGAATGTATCGCAGTGAATAGGCCACTTGCTTGTACCGGTAATGATAGTGTATCACTGTGTGTCGGCGTCAGTAGGCCCTACCGGAAGTCAGCAATGCCCCCAGGCCGCTGCCCTCCCCCCAAATATGCCTTCTTTGTTTGTTCACACGTCGTCCCTAGGGGTCGCTGGGGTTGAGGCAGTGCATGCCAGGCGTCCCTCTATCGGGCGGAATCACATTGATAGTGTTGGACAGGCCGCCACTGCGTGGTGCGTGGTTCTAACACACATGAGTGCTGCTGCGTGCAGTTAATGTTAGGCCGGGTGATTGACACGCAGTGCGGGGTCAGCGCTGCACAACTTGTAAGGTCTGAGTTATAAACAAACGCCAGATATCTGGCTGTGATTTGTGGACTCTTGGCGGGTCTGCAGCCACTTTATTGCCCGTTGAGACTCGATAAAATATTCTCCCGCTAGCCTCGTTTGTTAGTTGTTACACTGCACTACAGCCGTGGAGTAGTTTTATCAGAGCGACATCTGTAAGATACATAGCTATCAATCAGAAACAGGGCTATGTTGAGTGTTTTTATTTATTTTTAGTGTTGCACTGCTAAATATGTGCAAGAATTAAACATTACGACATGTATAACAAACTCTATCCGAGATGCTGTAGAATAGGGTCAGGAGCCTTGAATAATGCCAGCGGTGTGCAATGCAGTCATCAATAACAATACGCCCTTGTCTCATCCTTCTCCTACATCGCTCATTCAATGCTTCATAAAAACGCCCTTAATCACTACTTAAACGGGGAGGCCGTTCATTTTTTGTGATTCCTAATGTTTTTGAGACTCATTGAAACTTGTCGTACGTACGTTGTGCAGTGAGATGAATAGATGCTCAACATCCGACTTGAGTGAATGACAAAGTCTGTCTGATATTGAATACTGTAGTTATAGTAGGACAATATGTGGTCTCGTATCACTAGGCATGTAGCTTTTATATCGCTAAGCATTGCGGATAGGATTGTAGTTACTGTGTGTCGCTAGTCATGCAGATCTATGGTGTCTCTATGCGGGTAGACAGGTGTGTTTAGTTAGGCCCGCAGCAGCCTTCAGTGCAATGCTAACCAGTCTCATTCACAAAACGACTGTGCGCCCGCTGAACGCTCGAATGGTTTTAATTTGAATGCAAATGTTGACGTTTGTCCTTTATGATATCAGCTGTCAGTATAACAAGTCTGTGCTTGTTGACAGCCGCCGGTGTATAATAGTATGCAGCAGAATCTGTATGATCTATAATATACTCTATAGTGCGGTCTGAACTTGCCCGCAGAGCTGGGCCTGCTGAACTATCTCTGGCAATAAGTTTAATGTGACAGAATCCTTCTACCATATTTTAAACACTTTTTGCAGATACCTTGTCATGTTATGAATACATTTGAGGGTTGCATACTTCTATTATTATTGCAGTGTTGTTGTTGTTGTGTGGCAGTGGTGGTGTCTGCGTGTCTGTCTCCTTGACAGCCTAGTGCACGGTGTGTGTTGTTACTTGGTGTTGGTGTCTGGTGGGAGGCGGTCTGCCGTTAGCTGCCGCTCGTTCAGGCTTCAGGGCCAACAATGAGAGATCGCCGGACAGAGAGCTGTGTGTAGCCGTGCGGACAACGCCCGCTGGACGCAGATAGGGCAGGAAAGGGGACTCCAGAACTTTGGGGGGGGGAGATGGAAGGGTGGGGGCTCCCTCGAGATTCATTCATCGCGCGCTGACCTTTCGTCCACTCTATCCAGTGGGGGAGGGGGGGGGGGGTGATGGTGAAGGGGGAGTGGTAGAGACAAAAGCATCCGAAGCAAAAGCCGTTTTTCTGCAAAAAGTGTTTAAAATATTTGGACAAATCGTAGACGCCTGTTTGGTGCTGTACTGCAAAGTGCAAAGTTTCTGATTCCTTTTCATTGTTTTATTGGTTCTAGTTAAAGCGCGAGACACGATGATAAGGAGATATTGTTGAAATATTTACATAAAATTCAACCCGTCTGTTACCAGCCCACTGTAATTAATAATTCAGCTTGCTTTTAACTCTTCAATTCACTTTTACCCATGATAACCTCCATCTTCCTATAACCCTTTACACCACCTTCAATCCTTTGACCCACCCTTAACCCATCAACCCACCTTTAGTCATTCGATCCATCTTTTGCCATGCAAACCACATTTAGCCATTCAGTTTGCCTATAACCCTTCAATCTGCCTTTAACCCTTCGACCCTTCAACTTCTCAATCCACCTTTAACCCATCGACCCGCCTAACGTCTAACCGTGATCCATTTCATAGGTCTGTCGACTGATGCGTCGATGAGGACAGTGCGAGGTTATACTGGGCGCAGTTACTGTGGGCGAGCGACTCAAGCAGAAATCATTCCTTCATTCCTTCATTCCTCCATTCCTTCATTTCTTCATTCCTTCATTCCTTCATTCTTCATTCCTCCATTCCTTCATTCCTTCATTCCTTCATTCCTTTATTTCTTCATTCCTTCGTTCGTTCGTTCGTTCAGTCGTTCATTCGTTCGTTCAGTGGTTCAGTGGCGCGTGGTCGCCCTATGTTATCGTCTGCAATCAGACCCGCGCGCTTGCGCGGTGATCGACTGCTAATTATTCCGTTTCGCTGCTTCATTTATCCTCCTCCACGTCCGCTTGATGGATGTATTCATGGCCGGGTGTTGGTGTGGGATCTAGCGCGCCTGCTAGTGGAGCGTGGTGTGAAATCTAATGTGCCTCTTTGTGGAGGGTGATGGAGCATCTAGCAAGAAGAGGCTTAAAGATCGTAACTTGATGTTAGGTTCGGTTTTACTTGAGTTTTGGCTAGGATATCATTAGGGTTAGGTAGGGTGTGGGCTCGGTTTAGGTTCAGGGTAACTGAGTATAGTTAAGTCTTGGGTATATTACTTTAAAACAAGCGTGTGGGTGCGGTGGAGTGATCCAGAATCAGCATAAGTTACGATCCGTGAACATTAAGCCGTCCCAAAGAGCGTCGTGTGATATCTAGCGTGGCTGCGAGCGGTGCTTGGAGTGAAACAGACGACAGCCGCAGTGCTGCAGTCGTTGTGCGGCAATCTCTAGAATGCAGTGACAGCCGCGTGCGCCGCCGCGGGACCGCTCAACTCCGCTCAACTCGGAAAACTTCCCTTCAGCGAAATCTGTCCGACTGGAAACAGCACTAACCCTAAGCGCATCTTGTTTTATAGTGGAGACTGAATGTGCTTCAAGTATTGCCTACTCCTCAATCTTAGGCATTCATCCACAGATGATTCTCAAAATCGGTTTTTTGTATCCTCCAACCTATGGTTGATCGTGGAAGTGGAATAAACTTGAGTGATGTTCATCATCACAAACCATTCTGCACGATGATGAGTGATCGACGTTTGTACCAAGTTCTATAAATGTCAGCTTGCTTTATTGTCATTCTGATCAATACTACCATATTTTATTACCTATTTGATTGGATTTAGGGCCTATTTGATGTTGAAAAACTGCTACATGTGTAGTAAGGCTCTCCTTTAATTGGACCTGCTACCCCAATAAAATTCAAGGCATCTTTGTTTTTTCTGTAACTGATCTTCCAATTATGCATGGATAATAGGGCATAAGGCCTATATCTATGACAGTGCAGCTGTGAGTGGCGCCACGCGTGGCTATATATATACAGTGTATGAATAGAACGCTGATGTTAGTGCGTCAGTGCTGATACTTATGAAGCAGAGACTGCTCCTTGACAACTGTTCACGCTGAGTGTCTGACACCCTTATCTTTGCTGCTATCAAGCCTCCCTCACTCACACCTACTTGTCTCTCTTTTCCTCTCTCTCTCTCTCTCTCTCTCTCTCTCTCTCTCTCTCTCTCTCTCTCCGCTTGTATCTGTGCCTGTTGTTATCTCTGGTTCACGGCCTGTGTTCAGTTAACACATGGGGCTCTCTCTCATACGCTGGATCACGTTACCCCGCTGCCTACAGTAGCAGTACTAGAGGCCGCCTGCAGGACCACGTATCTGTAGCAAGGCGAGAAACTATTTCCAGGTGAGTCACGCTAGAGCTGCACCGAGTGGCCCACGCCTGTACCCTGCCTGCACGCGGAGTCTAGATAGCAGCCTACCCTGTACTGGGGCAGAGGCAATATTTATCTCTGCTGATAATTATGTGCTGATGCTCACGGCCCAGCCGGGCCCTGGTCGTGTGGTACCGTGTAGGCAAACTACAGCCCTGTATAACGTCAATATTCTGGTGCGCGCTGATGACGTTTGCACCATAATCTCTGTTGTCGATCGATCGATTTTGTTGCTGGATCGAGTTGAATACCTAAATAAGCTAATTAGTGAACTGTGATTAACAGTTGTGTTAACTAGTTAAATGATGATAGTGGAGAGAATTACTGATTGTGACTCAACCTTCCAATAATTATTGATTAAGGACAGGATGCAGGACAGTGTTTTGATTGTTTATTCTTGCCGTTCTTAGAAATTAATTGTCACTGAGACAAGCTGACCCTGAGGCGTTGGGTTCTGATTCACATCGTTGTTATGAACAGATGAACCTTGAGTAATGTTGTCCTCAGGCAAAAATTGCAATAAATTTTCTCACAAAGCCTTTTCGCTTGCAGCAACTATACTAATAGTAGAATATCTGAAGCATTATTAGCAGCAAAGAAGCAAAAACGATAATTAACAGTACGTAATTACACATAGATGTAGATATGCCCCGTATCGTATCCGTAGCATTAGAGTACTTTGTGACGCTTGTTGTTTTAATTGTTTTCAGGTTCACATGCTTACAGGAGGATTAAGGCCGCACACTGAGGAATACAGCGAGTCCATCTAGTCTTCTCTAGCGATGGATCTAGCTCGTTTCTGCGTCATTGCTGCCCACTCTACCCCATCACGGATGACATCCTTGCGGACGTTCTACTCCAATATTATTACGATACCGCTTTGCCTGTGCCTGGCGCTGACTGCCACCCATTGCGCTGACGTGTTCACTCCCGATGACGTCATTATGCAACCTGGTGACGTCACGCTGCAGACCGGGACCCTGTTGCGGCTAGTGACCGACACTCGGACAGGTCGCGTATATGTGGGGGCGGTAAACAGACTATACCAGCTGAGCGCGGACCTGCGGCTGGAAGCAGTGGTGCAGACTGGGCCGAAGGAGGACAACCCAATGTGTCCCCCCCCCTCGAGCGAGTGCGTGTGTGTGGGACCGAGCTGCAGAGACTTTGAGAAGGTCCCCATGGACAGTGTGAGCAAGGTACTCGTCATTGACTACCAAGGGGAGCGTCTCATAGACTGCTCCAATCTTTACCAGGTATGGGCGTGTTCTTGTCCTTCTTTTCTTTTTGTTTTTTACGGTCTGTATTATACAATTAGGTCATCTAGTGTTCCTTTCCTTCGTGTTGTTTGATTATCATTAATCGCTGCTCGGCGCCATTCAAAAAGACTAAAAAATGCAAAAAGTTGTCGTCTGAAGCGTTTTTGATTTCTGAATTGTTCTTTTATGTTGAGGATATTTAATTAATTTGTAGCTTGTTTCAATTTAAGTGAACACTAACTTTTGAAAGCTGACATAATAACTGGTTGAAGTTCTCACGTGTGAAGATGATGCCAGACCGAGACGGTGGTTATATATGAATATCGTATGACTCATTCACCAAGAGTACTTGGCCCTCTATACAAGTAGAATGGAGAGCAGAAGTCAGTGCTGATAGTGCTTAGTGCTTGTTGGCGATTCAAGCCGTCTCTCAAGCCTACCTGTCCATTCAACAGTACAACACTATGTGTGTACCGGCACTGCTCGTTGCAGCCTATAGCCTGCACATTGCGTTCTATATCAGGCGATGTCATATCGTGGGCTGAAGTTATAATCAAACATTTTCATGTCGCAGTGAAGTGGAGAGTTGTGTGACTGAAAGTGAAGCTGGTCTGCATTTGTTTAGCCAAGCACAGCGTTGCATAATGCCTCGTTGGACCCATATACTGCTCCTGTTCTTGATCGGTCAAGGATTGTGAATTATGCTAAAGTAACACGCTATTGTTCAAATCCGTCAGAATTGCAACGCAATCACCAAGCATCCCTGAATGTGTGTATACTGTATACATGTTGCTATAAGCTATAACGTGCGTATACATGTTGCTATAAGTCTATAGTCAAGTGAGTTTTTATTGAATGTGTAATGTGATCGTTTGGTTGTCGCTTATCATCTCCAATCGTCTGCATATTATTATAGCAAATAATTTGCATTCTTAGCAGATCTAATTATTTTATTCTATCATGTTCAGGTAGATGCAAAATAAGCGGTCCTTTAGATTAGTCATCCACAACTATGATGTAATGAAGACTCCGTGTTGTTGTCAGTTATACCAATAACCAACAAAGCGTTTGGATTTTGTGTTTTCAAGTAGGGCCTGCGAGTTAAGAAGCGATAATGTATAAATTGTGTCATTAATAGAAACATGGCTGATGATTCATAGTTTCTCTGTCACCCCTCCCCTTAGGGTCACTGCGACAAGCGCCAGCTGGGCAACATCTCCCAGGTCGACCCCCCGCTCTGGGCCATGCTCGTGCCCAATGACGAGCGCTCCTCAGTCGTCATGTTTGTGGGGCCCGGCGCCCCCGCCCCCCACAGCCCCCCCGGCGCCCCCGGCCCCCCCTCCACCCACATCCTGTACGCGGCAGCGACACGCAGCACGCGCGGCCTGCCCGCGTACAAGGACATTGTGCCGGCCGTGTGCATGCGCTCCCTGCACAACCTGGAGCTCGTGTCGGACGATATCCTCACCCCCTCGCGCATAGAGGTGGAGGTCCAACAGCGGGACCTGTTCCGAGTCGACTACGTCTACGGGTTTGGGTCGGGGGGCTTCAGCTATTTCCTCACGGTCCAGCGCATCGCAGCCGTGACAGACTCTGAGAAATACGTCACACAGATTGCACGCGTGTGTCAGAGTGATCCCCTGCTCTACTCGTATACAGAGGTGTGCACTTCTTTGCAATCACACGCGGGGGCAGACACTATACTCACACACTCTATGCTGATACACAGATAGTGAACCTATTGAAGCTCTCTCATTGATTCACTGAGGCCAGATTTTTAAATCATGTTAAGATCCTGGTCCAAGTTCATGGCATCATCTCAACCATTCAAGGCATGAGATATCAGATCTATTTAGCGTCATGTGATTGGTTGGCGCAATCTTATTCTCAGATTAAGATCTTGAACCTTTATTTAAAACTCGGCCTAAATGCTCTGATGCTCCCCCCAGGTGCCGCTCGAGTGCCACGCGGAGGGGCGCCACTACAACGTGCTGCGCGCAGCGCGCGTGGCCCATCCCGGCACGGCGCTGGCCCGCGCGCTCGGCCTGGCTCACATTGGGCCGCGCACGGACGCGGAGCATGTGCTCGTTGCGCTCTTCTCCGCGCGCGCGCACGGCAAGGAGGGCTCGCGCGACTCTGCGCTGTGTGTCTACACACTCCTTGACGTGCGGCGCAAGTTCACCGAGACGATCCAGCGCTGCTTCCAGGGGGTGGGGAACACCGGCCCGGACCACTTCGTGCAGCCCAAGGCCTGTCTGCGCACGGTAGGGCTGTAGGGCCGTATGTCAGACCATGTGTACTGTATTACGCGGTGAAGTTTTGACAAGATCCTTTTTCGAGTTTTTGTGCTTGTTTAGGCTTTTGTTTATTGCAAATGGAGAGCAAAATTAGTGGTGTGGTAATTAAGTCACGGTGCATTATCACTACTCAAGTGTGATATGTTCAACTTACAATTGTCTCAATAGCGATGAGCACTCTTTCTTCCCCTGTCTCGGCTGGTCGGTTGTTGGCTAAACGTTTTCTGTTCCATTTAATTTTGACTGCTTATTCAAATACAAGGCCTGCATGCCATTTATTGATTTTGTTTCTGCTACACCGATGCTTTGCTCAAGTCCATTAGGTGTCTCAGCACTCCCTAGGGTTTCCCTCCAGCGCATCAGTCCTGACAGACATTTGCATTTCTCCCTCAGATCTATTGACTTCTTCTCTGTGTTCTCCCCGAGAGAGCATCCTTCCTATTTATTCCTGTTCGACACACACGCATTCCTAAACGTCTCCTCTCTCAATGCTCTTTGTTCACGTGACAGCCGCTCTCGCACTGAGCCTCCACTATATGCATAGTGGCTTCATATTAGGCGAAATTACAATTTGGTGTGAAGTATAAATGAATTAGACAGTGTTGAATTGACAGTGTTAAGTTCTGTGTCATATAGAACAGATGACTTTATAATGTAATTTGATTATGGGCGCAGTATCTGAATGTGTTTAATAACCCGTGCGGTGTGCATGTATGAATTGTATGTTCTGCTCATATATATTTGACGTTCGCTGACTCCCGGCTGCAGCGCTGCTCTAGGCCCGTTCACTGAGTGAATAGTTCAGTGGAAGCAGTCCAAACTTGAATGCTCCTGCTATTTCCTCTCTGGTGATCGGTGCAATCCAAGTGGGGTCAAGCCCAGCCTGGCGCTCCACAATCCAAGTCGGGTCAAGCCCAGCCTGGCGCTCCACAATCCATGTGGGGTCAAGCCAGCCAGACTTCACAATCGGGAACGTTTTTCCTCTATTGATCTTTCCGCTCCTCCGGACTGCTCTGGAGTGGATGTATAGAGTCCAGGTCATGAATCATTCATCCCTTGTCAATAGCTCTTGACGCTCGCTGAAGCGAGTGTGTCAGGCCTCTCAGCTGCACCGGTGTCAGGCCTCTCAGCTGCTCCGGGCACTCACTGAAGGGGATTATAAAGCAGCAATTAGATTTGCCTTTATCTCTAGGCTGTATCAGATTTATAGCCTGGTAGTTTGAACATTCAAGGCGTTTTCCAGGCCATCAACTGGTGTTTTTTTCATTTAATTGGACGACAAGTTATTTTTGCATTATTGCATGCTCCAATAGCAGGTAAAACTGTTTCAACTCTGGAACGATATGCAAATTGTTTATTTTATCAACGATTCTGTAAGTAGACATCATTTGTTTCCCTTGTGTGTACTTGTGTACTGATAGCATCATCGTCATCATCATGATTACAGTGAGCTGCACTTGTTCAATAGCTGATCTCTAGCGGTGTAAGTTACACAAATTGGCCGGCTGCCTGAATTACAATAGTGTTTACTTGCTGTAGGCTACAAGTATTATGAGTTTCGGTCTGAACTAGGCTTCCAGTCTCTGACCTTGAAGTGTAAACACCCGCCAGGTTGTTGTGACACGCCAGGTGACAATTACTGATCTCAATCGACTCGCTGCTATATTTATAAGCCCGCTCCAGTGTGTACAAGCAACTTAATTTGGCAGCAAACGAGAAGGTTCTATTACCGCTGCCGCACTGTCGTGTGACGAGCTGTAATTATTTATCTTTAATTATCCGCCTCAGGCTGGCGGACACTGTAGGCAGTATGCGGTATATTGGTGGGGGTATACCATATAATACTGATGCCCCACAGAAATATGCTCACTGGTAGAATAGGCAAACGCTTCTGATCACTATTGAGTGACAAGAGTGACAAGTCTTTGACTTGTTTCCTGGTTTGTTGATAATATTGAAATGTTATAAGCATGTAATTTTTGCAGTTTGATACCTGTCTCAGAAATGTAGCCGTGCGCTTAATTGTGGCATTTTTGAGGACGGTCTATCATGTACAGTATATGCAGTGCTATTTTGCGCATGAAATTTTCACAAGTTTGACCGATTTGCAAAATTAGCAAAATAAATGAATTCGCTAATCGGAATTAAATGCACACGATAATATAATGTGTGATAGTACTGTTGCTTGAAGAGTGTAGATGTGATGTTATTCATGATGTTAGAATGCGTTGCGTGTTGAACATTGTCATGCGGCTGCGTGCAGAGCTTTGACATCAGCGACGACTACTGCGGGCAGCACGACAGCAACCACCCCATTAAGGGCACGGAACCCGTGTCACGTGACGCCGTCATGACGTGGCGTGACGTCAACGTGACGTCACTCGCAGTCACCACCACCAGCGACTTCACCGTCGCCTTCATCGGCACCGACTCCGGACAGCTGCGCAAGGTGTGTGGGCTGGGTGCGCACGGTGGGTGGTGGCTGGTAGCTGGATGCACTGGGTGGGTGCTAGCCTGCTAGGTGCAATGTAGTTGAGTTGTGATTTTTATTCTTGCTTATTCATGTTTTAGTCATAATTAATTTGATGCTATTATGATGGGCATGCATGATATTCCCTTACATGGTTCCATAATGCTGTGTCTCCTTGAGCGCTCCGTATATCCTCTCAAGTGTGCGAGAATAAGGCCTACTATGTGTGTCCAACTGTCTGCTTGTATGTCCCACTGTCTGCCTGACGACTAATGAACACGTCACGTGACTGAGCCTGGCTTTATTACTCAGTCCTTTGATCTGGCTCCACTATAAACTGCCGGGGTTAAGGGTCATAGCCAGAAGCAGCCATGCTGATACTGAGTGAGGATGATAGGTATAATTCATCTGGCTACAGCACAGGCTAAACTGGCTGTTTGCTCATAAGCCAAGTTGTCTGGTTATTTATTCATAGCCCAGCCTACTTGTACATGTAGTATCTATCTATAGGGAGATCTGAAGGACTACTCTAGTGTGGCAATGAGACTGCTTAACAGAATTGACAATAAATAATTATGCTATACGGTTATTCACTGGTATGCATCATAAAAAAAACTCTTCAAAAAATTAGCCCAGCTGTCATTGATTTTTAAGCTACTAACTCAAGCCAATCATTTCTGGGTCTGATTCTCTGGCTGAGCGCTAACCGTTAGATCAAAGACTGCAGGCACTTCTAGTAGAGCGGCCAATGTTAACCTAGGACACTGTGTCCTGCTGAGTGAGACTTAGGCATTTTGTGAGAATTCAATTTACTAATTGCATTATCTTGTCGTCCCTGAGTCAAAGTAACCGTTACATGGATAACCTAATGATGGCGCATCCTGTCCCCCCCCTCCCCCGCTTGGCTGGGTGTTGGAGGTGGAGGGTGCGTCTAGACATGCAGTTGATGAATGGGGTTGGTTCGTTGGTTGTTTGGTTTTTTTTTTTTTACGCTGTTGCGGCTGCTACAGGCCTAGTGCTTCTTTTAGTTTTTTGCACAGCTACAGCAGTGGGTAAAGCTGCTGCTGTTTTACACTGCTGCTTCCGTTGGTACTGCAGCTGCTGTTGCTGTTGGTTTTGCTGTTTTTTATGCTCTGGCTTTGGCTGCTGCAGCAGCAGCGACTGCTGCTGCTGCAGCTGCTGCTGCTGAGTCGCAGTGAGCGCTGAGGCGCTTATTGGATTAAATGAAGCGACTGCGAGCCGATATCTGCTCTCGACTGGCTGACCTGTAATTGATGCCAGATCCATTGGTCAATCACCGCCAGATCTGTTGGTCAATCACCGCCAGATCAACTGTGAATAGTTGTTTAGTCGCTGTCTGCCGGGCAGACTTCTCTCCTTATCGGCGTCTCTCGACAGCATTCTCCAGGGTCCCCACTCCACACCACTCACTTCCAGATGTGACTGGGTTGAGTTGATTCATCTCCTCCTTACTCTCAGACTAATGTCTGCTCAGCTCTGCCGTGACATGCACTGTGTCATCATTGTTTAATTTCTTGTGTGGCCTGGCCTACACATTCTTACACAGACTTCATGATGTTCTACATGCACTACCGAACGGGAATCGGAAATCGTCCTAGTTGACTGAGTATATTTGATAGCATAGCGCAATATTTCTCATTCGGGTCGCTTTGGATGTTGATTATTGTTCAATTGTTTCACAAGCCAGCAACTTGCTGTCGATCATGTTTGGGTTTGGTCCTACAGTATGAAGTCTGCTTTTACCAGAAGAGATAATAATGGTGTTTATCCCTCTTGTGCCTCGGAGAGAAGTGTTTAGGAGAGAAGGGTTTCGTGCAGCATTGCCCCCAGCTGTGCAAACGAGTCGTCTCACTCGGAAGGATATGAGAACTTATTGCAGCCGCTGTAAGCTGGTCCGGTTTAAGGCAAACGGAACAGAGCGGCACGTGAACTGATCTACAAAACGTCATTGGTTTCAATGTTATTTTCAAGAACAGCGAACTGCAAGTTTTATGAAGAAACTTAACTGTTTAATGTGTCATGCATTTATTTATGCTGCTTGACCATTTCTATATAATTCTTTTTTGTGTATGAGCCTAGTAGAAGTTAGTAAGCATAAATTTGCAGACATGGCCATGGGTATGGTTTTTCTCGTTAGTCTCGTTTCTCGTTTTTCTCGCTAGTCCTCATTTCGCTAAGGCCAGAAATGGGCTAGTTGGACTAATTTTGCCCAATGCAATTATTAGCAAACGGGCCATAGTTTAGTAGAAGCGTTCGCCTCAAGCTGCTATTAGGGCTTATTTTAGGCTGTAGTCTTTTTATTGCTAGTATTCGTTGCCGAACCGTTTTCTCATGTGCATGTTATGCATGGTGTGTTTGGTGCGTGAGCTGTTAGTTTTGTCTAGACTGCTTATCTCCTATCGGTGTGAACAGGTGGCATGGGTGTGCGATGAAGTATCACCATGTGTGATACCATGAACTAGAGTGAACACAAGAGCTTGGAGCCTCATGGCTATTAGAGAGATCATCATCTCTGATTGGCATGGACATGTGGTCTGGGCTCTGTGGCTTGTTGTCTACATTTGCGACCTAATGTGACAGACCCGGGTATCACAGACCCGGGTCTCACAGACCCGGGTCTCACAGACCCGGGTCTCACAGACCCGGGTCTCACAGACCCGGGTCTCACGACTCAGGTCTCGCAGACCGTGGACGTACAGCAATGTCAGCTGTTGACTGAGACTACTTCAATCCTAATTGAATTTAATCAAAATTCAGTAAAAATATTGTCCGCCCGTCGGTTATATTTTGAGAAAATAGATTTCAAAAGAGCCTAAATGTTTTTTGATAATTTTTTCAGAGTTGTTGTATGACTTATTTAATGTCATACTTCGCCATTTATTCCTCACGGACTAGGACTGGATACATTCACGATGTACACTGCATGTGTATGTGTGCCGGGTATAGCTCTAGACTGGGACTTGACTGCTCTCTCACCGTCAGGGCTATAGTAGCACCCCCTTAAAGGTCGCTAATAGAGGGTAGCAGGGCACGCTCTCCATGCATGACGTCATCCTGCCCCTCCCCCGCTCCCTCTATGCCTCCGTGACTGCCGGAGGCGGTCACACGGTGAATTTTTGATAGAGGTCAGATGAAGACTGTCCGACTGGCCGTGCTATGGTGATAGCGGAGCACTGAGGCAATGAAGTGAGATTAGGGGTGAGGGGGCGCCACGAGTAGGCTCCAGCACGACTCCTGAATGATGGATTGAATCGATTTGTGTGAATAGAATTTATAGATTCATATTCCCTTTCTATGTAGTGCCTTCTCCTCCAGCCGTGTTGCCCAATGGATGATGAACCAAATAGACAGCACGGCTCTCTTGCAGAGCTCTGCCATTTACAGCACGGCTCTCTTGCAGAGCTCTGCCATTTACAGCACGGCT
>JAQIWG010003698.1:0-17357 GCA_034695025.1 Chamaedrilus cognettii | reverse complement strand
GACTGTTTTAGAAAAAAGTTTTAAAAATCAAGTTAACTAACGCTCTAAAGCTCGCTTAGCCTGGTTATTTTGCCTGTCGCTGGCCTGCACCTGTTTCAGCGTGCAGAACATGTAAGAATAGACTATTCGAGTGTCCTCGCCTTCAAACCTTGTCCTCAAAACGTTTTCAGTCCCATTTTCCTCCTGCACAAGATTGGTCATTTAGACGTGCCCAACTTGCCGCGTTAACAAAACCATACTTCCAGCGCGTGGGCCGCAGTGAGGGGCAGCACGTGAACATGGCCTACTAGGCCATCAATATCTCAGGCACATGACGTCATAAATATGCATTCCAGCACGAGTACAGGGAATAGTTAACATGAAATTCAGGATAAAAAACATTTTTAAGAGCTTAATTTTACTGCATACAAAATTTTTTTAACTCAATTGCGCTCGTTAAATGGATTTCTTGAACTTGGGGAATTTTTTTTTGGACTCACTCTGTACACCTATATTATTATCATATCGACCGGCTCTGCTTTTATCCTAGCCATAATCATTCTGTCGTTGTAACGCACCACGTCCGTAACACTCTTAGCTATTTCGTTATCCAGAATGATGGCTACTCCTCTCTGACTTCCTTCCCCCCAGCATAACATACTCTATAACCATCCAGTTTTCACTTTCAAACTCCCCCCAGCCTTCCACCTGACCCCCACAAACCTAGTACATTTATTTTAATCTTCTCCATCTCCCTCTTTATATTCTCGAGCTTCTCCTTCCTTAGCATTGTTCTTGCGTTCCACGTGCCTATTCTTTTGGCAGTACAACGTTTTTGCTCTATGACGATCCGGGGGTCCTTGCTGTCCCCCGTGCCGGACGCAACGCCACTGGCGCTGACCCAGTTGACCGGTGGCCCCGTTAACGTCGTTGGCTTTCTAGATTTTGTTTGTAACCACAATGTGGATATTGTATTTGAAAGCAGGCCTCAAACGTGTCAGCTATACCGAAACAAATGTGTTTGCAGTCGATTTATTTGCGGAGTCACATATACCCGAAACAAGCGTGGGTGCATGGGCCGCGGCAAGCACAGCAAAAACTCACAGGCAAAATCATCATCATACACACAGGCATGCATCAAAATCTGGTCGACAGCACCCCAGTTGCAGAATAGACAATGGGATCGTAAGCCTCGGTGGCTCAGCGGTATGTTCGCCGCCTGCCACGCTGGCGACCCGGGCTCAAAGCCCGGCGTTGCTTGTTCAGAGATTCACTACTCGGGCTCACCCAGTCCTAAAGCTGTATAGGACTCTAAATGGAAGCCAGTGAACTTGTGTGAAATAACCGATCACAAATGGCCAATGGTTAATTAGGAATTTGCAATATTTAAATCTGTAGTAATGCAGGTTAAAATTTAATCAACGGATGTCGGCAATAGACTCGACACTGCACCATAGTAACGTTAGCTTGAGTGCCTGTCAGAACTCACTAATCCTGCGACCTGGCGAATCAGATCCAGAGTTAGCTGGACTGGAAATTCTAGCATAGGTGTTATGCTAGATCCAGCTGCAATGTGCATTTCACGAGTTAAATGAAAAAGAAACCCGCAACTCAAACATGTCGAGAAGTGTACTAGAAATGACCTCGGCCATGGCACGACACTCCAAAAGTAAGCCTGGGGAAAATAAATCGCTGCGACTGGACGATTATAACGTGATTGTGCTACTTGGCAAGCGCATGGTTGAAGCAAAAGGAGAGTCCCTGTCCTAAGCGTACCTCCTTCGATACGTTTTGCTTGCTGTGCACTGTACAAACGCTAAACTACTTATCCCCCCCAAAAAAATCCGCTTCACTCTTGACCTACATATCATGGGGATCATGTGAAAAAAAAATCATATAATCCCAAATCGGGACCCGTTCTAAAGAACATCCGACTGGCGATCATGCCAAAACCGTCAGGTTTTGTGAGGCCTCCAGCTGCCAGCATAGTCAGATGCAAACATCATGCTTTTCATAATAGGCAGGGATTAAAGAGTTAAAGTGTTCATGTTAGACGTCTGCAGCAATCACTGCAAAAACCTTGTTTTTCAGCCTGTCTAAGTGATACTTTAAATTTATCATTCAATTTTGATGCTCAATTATTACACAGCAACAGAAATTTTATGCTAATGAACTGTCATAGAGATTATATAATACCGAAGTGACAATTTGTTATGCAATAAAAAAGTAATATACCCAAAAAATTTATTTATTTATTATTATATAGATTTTTTGCTTTTACCAGGTACTCCATTCCCAGGCGACAAAAAACAGACCTATGTAAAGGATAGGCCCGTGATAAAAATAATTCCTTCTGGAAACGTAGGACACTGGATCAGAAGTGTCCATAAAAGTGCGGCGGAACGATACAGCATTAAACGTTAAAGTGTCGCAGAGAGTCGCTGATAAAGAAAGGAGCGTTCACGAGGGTCGCCTGTAACAAAGGAGATCCTGCGACCTAGCTCGTTAGAACACACCGGAGAAATTGATGGCTCCCAGTGTCTTGAAACCAAGAGGTGCGAAAGCGTATGAGCCCATGAGAGGTGCGTACTTCAACTCCTTCGCCGAGGCGGCGTTTTCTGCAGCCCCGCACTGTGTCGTGGAAGTCACCACTTACAATAATAATAATAATTATTATCATTATTATTTACATAATAGTCTTTGAGACGATGCTTGTGTCGGGGGGCGTGTTAGAGATAGGCTGGGCGGCGGTAGGGAGAGTGTTTAGCCGGCTGGCAGGCTAAATTGCAGGGGCTGGGGGAGGTGGACCCAGAGTTTGTGAGCCCTACTCCCCGGGGGCCCTTGCACAACTCCGGACCGATTTGTCATCATCTCCTTCATTGGTCAAGTGTCGGCTTAACTGTTTCCTCCTCCTTAACCTCTCATCTCCCGATTCCCCTCGTCACGGGCCGGGGCACGTGAGGGTGTGTGTCCGTGGTCGCATACGTCCAACCTGTGTGCTAGCATGGAAAATGGACGAGAAAACGGAAATGATGATGATGATGATGATGAATAGCTGGACATGTCTACATCTGTAGTATAACGTCGATGTTGGAGTAGTCTGATGTATGTAAGAGTATGGCCCAATAAGAACTGGTTGGCGTGTCCGGCTTCACTTAGGGGGAAAAGTGTAAATCAAACCAAAAAAAGGCATTAATGGTCAAGAATGGCTTTTAAAAAGTCTATTATCAACTCCTACACGGTACACCCCCGTAGAATGAACGTGTCTGGTTGAATAGCACCAGAGTAGTACGATGTGCATGTGTAAGTAATAACAAAGCGTCTAGCTTAGTAGTATGACGTACCTGTGTCAGTAGGAGTGGCAGTCCGTCGAGGTGTGAGTAGAGATAAGGCGCGTCAAGCAGCAGGTACTCGAACAGCACACAGACGGTGCGCTCGTCCTTGAGAGGCGTGCTCGCGACGTCACGGGGCAGCGCGCCGAGCGGCGAACGAGGCGATGCAGGCAAGGCAGCGAGGTGGGTCATCACGACGCTCGGACTGACCTGTGCAGGGCCATGAACCGTATATGTCTAACTCACTTACTAATGTGTACATAACTCAGAGAAACGTGTACAGCCGATTATCATAATGTTCGTTTACAACAGAGCTAGCAATTGTTCAAGTCAATTTGGATATTTGATGGCACATGTCGTTCAGAAAAACTAACTATGTAAAAATTACTGGCTATGCTGTGGTCATTATCTAAAACACAGAAGAATTTACACTGGTGAACTGCACAATATTTATGTAATGAAAAAGATAAAAATTGTACTTTGATGCTTAAATATATTTGAAACAATTCTTGGGGTACAAACTAAACTTTATAAAGGCTCCAAATACGAGAGCTTATGCTATGAAGCAGACTTTGCAGACTTATGCATTATGCATTTATGCATTTATGCATTATGCATGACATAATGCATTTCGCAGACTTTTAGCTCATTTTAGTATGAAACAGCTGATCTTTGACTGCCATCTTCGTATTGCATGATGCATATGTTGTCAAATACGGATTCCTTGACCCCGAAAACCTACTCCTGGACACAAGATCTCAGTTTCAAGTGATCCAGAGCCAAAGATATTCCTTATTCCTTACATTTTGGCGACCATTTAAAAAAATGGCTGCCATTTTGGTTACAGGGCAAATCTGCAATGGCTGATGGGTTTTTTGGATATTGTAGACTCAGAGAAGCATTCACACCAAATTTTATGCTTGTATCACAATCCGAACGAATCCAATCCATTTCGGTCTCTACAGCTGCCCAGCTACAACATATCGCTTAGATTTCAAACTTAATACTGCAAATAACTTACTAAATTCTTTATATATGTATGTATATTGCACTTGTAATGCAGCAAAAAGTATGTCATGCAAACGGAGATGGAAAAAACATCATTTGCTTCGAAATCGTAGGTGCGAGAGAAGTGTCAGCAAAACTTTAAGATTCAAAACTTTAAGGTTCAAACAACTTTTCTACACAGCGTCTCAAAAGTCAATGACCTTGTAATTTCTTCAATACCTACGGAAGCGTTGCCAATTAAATGTTTCCCACAATAACTTTAATCATTGCTTGATACCTCTGCCACTTTTCGTTAAATTTCATCGAGCGGTTCAAAAGATACAAGTAGTCAAAGTAGACCCCATGAGGTCCCCGACGTCGTCTCTGGACGACGAAATAGAGCGTAAACTCAATTTTATTATTCTTAGTATTATCTACAAAAAAACGTGACATCCAGGCTGGGAAACTGCTTAAGTGCCGTTTGTACCTCCTATGCAAGCCAATAATTGTTCATGCTACTGCTTATCTTTATTATAACTACAGAATGTTGAAATTTGTCTCAATTTTCATTATTCTATGCTCCAGATGTTCGAAGTTGATTTATTTATGACGCATTTTCGTAATAAGCACCATGCTGCTAAATAGTGATAATTGACAGCGCACCACTTCGACGTCCAGCTCTTTTGAGTCATTCTTCTCTTATACTCTTCTATCGTTTCACGTAAGTGTTGGAATCATATATTTGAAACATGAAGTGTACATTCCTGGATTGCAAACAATTGCTAATTTGAAATATAAAAGAGATAATTACTACAAAATTTTTGATGCAAATAGCAATTTAGCAGTTTGACAGCTTGGTTGACGCACTTTCTGTACTACTCGTATCTTTTTAGCTGCTCGATAAAATTGAACGAAAATGGGTAGAAATATTAAATAATGATCCAAGTTCAAACTTTCTCTGACAGCACCTATTGCGTTCCATAGTTATTGAAGAAATTCACTGGGTTGTTTACTGTTGAGACACGGTGTAGACGACAGTTACTAAACTATTTGTTGCGTCGTCAGGCTTTTGCTGCAGAGGTAATGCAGCGAAGAGTGGTGCTTAGTTTATCATTGACAACTGCAGTGTCAGCGTGCGACGGATACTTAACCCTCCCAATTAAAGTATAATTATGTTAAACACGGAGCACATAATTCAAGTGCGCACCTGCTCTATGCTGATGACACCGGCCCGTGCGAAGGCGCGTTGGATATCTGTAGGCAGTGAGAGCAGCTTGAGGCCGAGCGCCTGCAGGACAGGGCGCAGCAACTCAGCGCGCCCCGATGTTCCGCTGCGCGCCGTGGTGGGCCTGCTCGCCAGCAGCAGTGACGTCATGATGAGGCCGCGCCGCGCAGCCGCGCTCGCGGCACTCAGCGGCTCATCAACGTCCATGAACGTCTCGCTCAGATTGTCAAAGTACACCTTGAATTCACCTACATCACATTCATTCGATATTATCCAGCACAGCAGCAGCCACAAAAGAATAGATAACGCTTTTTCTCTCCACATTATCACCTTTAAGGAATGAAATGCTTCGATAGCTTTCATATTTGGACTTCCTTCCCTTTCTCCTATATGCAGGCACTATGGTCGCGATTATAAAATCTAGTGAAACCTATCAACTGTCTCATATCCTCCGAACAGTACAGTCCGAGCAAGAGCAAGAGAACCATATGGAGCCACTTATAGAAGCATATCAAACTATGGTTGTCACAATCCTTCTATGGTTCAAAGCGCTGGACCCCAAAAAAAGTGACGAGAGAAAGCAATTGATTGCCGAAACGGGTTGCTGTAGAAGAATGCTAGGTGTGTCGATACTGTAGACAATCAGAAACAAAGTAATAAGGCAATGAAATTAAGCAAGCTCTGGCTGATCCAAAGACTACAAGAAAGATGCCTCAAGTGATTTTTACATGTCTCTGGAATGAACAAACAAAACTACCCCACTTGGCTCAGCACAGCAAACCTTGTGGGTGGCAAGAGGCCAAGGTAGATCAAGTCGAAGACGGATCGACAACACAGGAGAGGATATGAACAAAAGGGCATGTCAATGAACAATGTCACAAGGATGACGTCCGACAGAGATGCTCGGAGAGGGCACATTCGGACCCATGGTCACTCGCAGAGCTCATGAACGGACCCAAAGGAAGACGACGTGATCCAAATCTGTCACCGTAAAGCCATGTCATTCAAATACTGATCTCGATTATTAAAGAAATTGTATCTTATTTGTATGACAGGCCTTTGGTGTCCAAACCTTCCGCCCTATCTGATCTTCGGCCTTTCTCTTCATTTCCGCATATGATTCCTTCTCGTGCAGGTGGTCTATCATCCCGAGACGTGGGCTTCTCTGTCGTCTCATCTCTCCAATCTTCCCTCCGTAATATATCTCAACAATTCCTTACCTCTCATTAGATGTCTAATCCTATTTTTCTTGAACTTGAACTTGAACTTCTCCACTGCACTTCATCCTAATAGATTATGACTTGCAACGCTAACGAATTTAGACCACCTTTGCCAATGGTGCACGAAGTGACTGAAAAATATTTGCGCGGCCGGGATTCGAATCTACGCGCTGTCGAGTCTGTAATCTGAGCTCCGCAACTTAGACCACTCGGCCACAATGCTTCGTGCTTTCTGCTGATTATCACTTCCATCATAGTCCATGTTTTCCCCACTCTCCTCAACACTTCTTCATTCGTTATCTTCTCTGTCCAACTAATCTTCTTCATTCTTCTCCAAATCCACATTTTAAATGCTTCTTTTCTCTGTATGTCCTCCTACTTGAGCATCCAAGTTTCAGCGCAGTATAGTGCCACAGACCCCCCACCAAACCACAGCCGTCACTATCCTCTTTTTCACCTTCCTGCTAAGTTCTCTGGTCAACAGCTCCATTCTCTAAAAGCATCCTTAGGCATTCCAATCTTCCTGATTTCTGCTTCATATCTTCCATCCTCTGTAATCCACGCTCCAAGATATTTGAAATTGTTGACCTCCTCAACTTTCTTCCCATACATGACAACCATAATACGTAGATCCTCCACTTTGGATATTTTCATAGCCTTTGTTTGCTTCACGTTTATCTTATATCACACGTTTTTGCTATATCATTTAATTTTTCCAGTACTCTATCAATATCAATAGTAACCCTTTTTCAGTGTTCGCAACCATTACTTGATCGGCTGCAAATCGAATGTCTTTTAGGTGATAGTCTCCCACTTTGACCCCTTTGACCCCCTTTGACCCCTACACCCTCCATTGCTTCTCGCATCATCGCCTCTACATACAGCGAGAGCAATAGCGGGGATAGAAAACATCCTTAAGTCTCACCCCTATTCCCATTATCACGGTTCTGAGTATTCGTCATTTACTTCAAGAATCGCTTCATGGTTCGTATACAACAGTATATCTACTACGGAAATAGTACTCGTACTACCACACCAGACCTCAGTCCATCCAGGTAACTCCTATATTCAAGATATTCATCATTCTCACCCAGTTCACTCTATCAAATGGTTTTCAAAATCTAGGAAGACATGAATGCATCATTGCCGAATTCTAAGCTCCTTTCAGCCAACTTCCTAATTATCCCGATCGCCTCCCTCGTACCCATGCCCTTTCTGAAGCTCAACTGTATTCTACTTATGTCTTCTACCCTTGTCTTCTCTTAAATTCTTTTTGTGATTATTCTCAGCACAATCTTAGAAGCATGCGGAATAAGGCAAATCGTTCTGAAGTCGCTACATTCATTGGCACTTGCTTTTTAGGTAACGGTATCTTTAAAACTTTTGGAAATTCGTCTGGCCATACACCTTTTATCTACCGTACATGTTCTTACACAAAGACACAAAGGTACTAACTCTTTTCATAGCCTCCTGTCGAAGACTCTTCAAAAATTCTGCAGGCACGGCACGCAGAATACTTCAATGACAACGCTATCGATTTTGCTAAAACTATGTAGTCTTTACACCATACAATTCACATCAATATGAACACGTTGCATCAATAAACTTTAATTCAAAATTGGATTACAAAGATTAAACAAAAATCAATAGACTAGATAACAACGTTAATATCAGGAAATTAAAAAACGCAATCCTATCTACTTCCTATCATATGGACCACCGCAGTGTTCCAGACAGTAAAATAATTAATCAAAAAAATCATTTAACATCGAGCAGAGCACTGAAGTGTTGACCGCTGCAAGGGCAGCGATTTATGCGAAGCGGAGTCAGTCATTGCTACGCACCTCCACCAAGTATGGCTGTCCCCCAAGTTAGCGGTAATAGTCTCATGGGGAATATTTCCACTTTCGCAGCAGCATTCCCTCGATGGATGATCGTCATCCGTCGAGATGTACAGCCCTTGCCACGGGATATTGATCGTAGGTCCCCGGTGGCTGTCGCGATCCTGCCCCTGATGCTAGCGCGCAGCTTCAGGGGCTGATGGGTCCTCGATACCTAAGGACACGACTACGATGGGGGTGCATGAATTATCGCCAAACTTTGCAAGGCTGAATTTGATGACGCATCGGAACAAGTGAAAATCCGAGACCACAGACTTCCTTCGGTACAAGCCTACAAGGGGTCAGGCGTTGCGCCGTCACGTCGCCTCCGTCATCCGGAAGAGGCGACAGGACTCGAGTTCGGCGTGGACTTCATCAAAGCGGATAGCTCGGACGACGCCATCGTTTCCAATGGCGTGACGTAAAAGTTGGCCGGCGCTGGGGCGGCAGGCCAGGCCGTTGTAACCCTTGCCCCACAGACGCAGTAGTGTGATCGTACAAGAGGTGCGCTCAAGCGCAGGCCGATTTCATTTTTTAGCTCCTCGTTGCCCAGGCGAAGGCCGAGATTCGCGCAGGGCAGCGCGTGCAGCCAGGAGCCACAGTGCAGTGAGATGGGGGTGAGGAGGCGAGCGCAGATGGTGACATCAACACTCTCCAGCAGTAATGCCACTCTCGCTGCAGAGAACCCATTGTCCAATGCACTCTGGATGAGGACTTCTGGTCTTGTTTGGGCAACTACTTCTGCCAGTGTCAACTACTTGGTCAGCACCTTGTCCAGAGGCGGATCGAGGATCTGCCTTGCTCAGGGCGACAGGTTCTGCATCATCAGAAGCAATGATTGCATGCAGGAGAGAAGGACTGAGGGCATGAAAACGATTGAGCATCTGTATTCCGCTCCACCTCATCAGGAGTGAAGCCTACTCCCAGGACTCAGTGTGCAGCGTTATGTTGACTATCGCGGTCAGGGCTTTTTTGATGACGTCATCGATGACGTCATCGAGCTGTCTCAGCGGAGAAGCTGCATACTGTGAGGATCGTAGTAAGTGTATGTGTATTTGTACATCAAAAAGATGAAGATGTAAGTTGCGTCATTGAGTTCTTCTAAGTGTACTAGCCAATAGCTGATCAACATGGTCTGGTGCAAGTCGGGCATATATAGCTGGCGGAGTTACTCTGCGTTTTCGACCCTTGCCTTCTTTTGTGTCCAATTTTCATTCAGTGCCCGGACTCTGTTGGATTCGAACCGAGTGATGCCAGTCATTACATAGGCCTCCTTGTCACATAACTCTATAGCAATTCTTTTCCATTCTTAGAGAGATCACAAGCATTAGTGTTGGATGCGATAGTATATCACGATATCTGATCGAGATATCTGATAGCCTATCTCTTGTGTTGAGATCCCTGATATTGTTTCCTTGCTCAAGCTCGCAGTATGACACTTTCTGTGGTATCGACTCGCATCTTTACCTACCTCACCGAATGCGGCTGCGATGCAACGATTGTGACCTCAACACTCTGAATTTTGGCGCTATCAATAACATCAGAGTTACTAATGCGGTACTGCCATTAAACTGTCAGAATATATCACAGGTGGCGCTGATGAAAAAGCTCCCGAGTTCTAAAGTGTCTGCGATGATACGGCTAGGACTCACAGGAAAACAGTAACAAGCAACAAGTGAAGGAGCCGCGGTATTGAGAAGCAGTTTCTCAGAATTTTTCCGGTTTTTGCCGGTTTTTGCAGACGCAGCACGCCCTCTAGCTGACTGCGCCGTGAGGCGTTCGAGTACCGGATGGACGTTGCGTGTGTGGATGGAGTCCCGAGCAGAGTCGCCTCGTCGACTGATAGAACGACGAACCAGATGTTGCCCATATTACCTGGGTGATTGCAGAGAGCACGAAGACCTCTCACTTGAAGTTGTTGAGCTACAGCACTAGCGTCCTGGTTGCGGCCGCCAGGTAGCAGAGTTGCTTGATGTGGCGCGGTACGGTATCTTCCAGCCCAACGTCGTCCAGAAATCCCGACATGATCTCAGCCGTGGTATCCTTGAGCGGCTTGTTCAACGTCAGCCAGCACACCAGTGAGCCCTGAACATCAACTTGTTGGACCCCCTCTCCCGAGTTGACGCGCTCGTCCCCCACCAAGAGCTGAGAGGGAGCGCTGTAGGCTGATACCTTCGCGGTGAAGGGTGACGAGGCGGCGTGCCGATCGGTGTGGCCGTGACCGTCAAAGGCTGAAGAGGTCTGGATGTTTGATATTATTTACAGATGAGGCAGATATTATTTACAGATGATAGGCCGCCATCTATATCCACTTCAGTGCTATCCATTAAATTGTTAATCGATGCAAATTTCATAACAAAAAGTCATGCATATTTGAATCTACCCCTGATGAAAAGCTAGGGCTTTCGCTTCGGTTGTTAAAGTTCATGGTTCTTTCAAAAATCATATTAATCATTTAATGTTCTACTTCGACTAGAGTTACTTTGACTCCATGCTGCAAGAATTCCCACCGATCCTTATCCTGCATAACAAACCTTGTCCCGACGTTGACAGCCACTCGATGTCGGCTTTGAGTTGGCGCAGTGCGTCAGGAACTCCGTCGTTCTGAACGGTCGCATGTTCCCCCAAGGGCGCTATCAGCCTAATCGCAGGCAACACGCGCTCCTGCCGGACGTCGATGCGCTGGTACACGGCCTCAGCAAGTATCGCACTGTAACCTGCGTATGCCAAACATGACTGGTTAGGGTAAGATAAGGTAGGGCAGCGTAAGGTTATGGTAGAGTAAAGCTCGATACTATTTAAATGAGTGTTATCAACCCCAACCATGGGCATGGTATTTGTATACGTACCAATACCATGCCCATGATCTTTGTACCAACTATCAAAAATTACAAACACAACCGATCGACGAAAAATTGCATTTGCTTTCATACAAATAATTGCTGAATTTTGAACAATGCTTTTTCTTTCAAAAAAAATAATTGCATCATTTTTCAAACTTTAGCAAATTTAGCATCTCGTTGATTTTCAATAATAATAAATATTTGGCTTATAGTCCGTTTCAGCGTCAAAAGATGTCATCAGAGACATCAAATGTTCAATTATTTTCTGAAAACATGATCGACCTACAAAAAAACTCTGTCCACTCAACTTTTCAATTTAATATTTTCAAGTAATAAGCATAAAAAAACACAAAAATTAGTAGAACATCTAAGTCTCACACAAATGTGAAGTATTTGTCTCTACCATGTATAAAATTAATCATTCTGCAACTAAAACATTATCATTATCAATGGCTGATACAAAGGTGGGAATTCCGATCTTTGGCAATGTAAGCCTAAAACATGATCAAGCAAATAGGTATATCAATAGCATTAAGATATTACCAAAAAGCGACCGCGTAAACGATATGGTATCAGCAATCCAATAACGTAAGGCTGAAAGGTAAGATTTATACGTAAATTGTAGATTAGCATAGCAAGTCAGCCTGACACTGCAGCGAAGGCACAGAGCCTGGAATATCAGCATTGTCAGCTGTATAAACTTTGACAGATCACACCTAAACAACGACTCAAAGTCGGCATCGTTGCGCAAGATCTATTGAGAGATTTCCCTTGCATGCAATTAATAAAAAAGTGCATTCCATGTGCACTATCGTGAAGAATTCAGAGATCAGAGCGGTACCTTCATTGGACGCGATTCGTGGAAATAAAGAGCAGTAGTATTCAACGCTCATGACGGGGCTTGGGTCTCGTGAGCAGGTGGAGTCAGCCTCGTCCTCTGCCTGCACGCCAGTGGCCCGAGCCTTGAGGCTGGTAGTCAGCACGCCGGCTAGGTTCTTGAGCAGCAGGACGTATGCCGGAGCAACGACATGGCGCATCAGCAGACGATTCCACTCGCAGTTCGCCACACCCCCGTTCTCCTGGCACATATGAGACCAAAAATGATTCAGCTCACAAATATTTAGTCTGCTTTAATGTCAGTAGGCCCAAAAATTGTAATATTCTTATATTTTCGTCACACAGCCAAAAATCATGTTTGTGACAAAATGTCTTGCTCTCGAGCAACGAAAAAGTTGGGCACAAAATTAAAAACCTTGGTTATGTGCACTACAGGCAAAATAATAGGAATAATAACTTAGAGTATACAGGGTGGCCCCAAAACACCACCCCCTTCAGTTTTCTTAAATATTATCATGAATTACAATTTAATTTCAAAGATGATGAAATCATATACATGTTAACGTACATTATATACCTACATTACATACATATTTATACCTACTCACTTATTGCCGATATTTTT
Organism: Chamaedrilus cognettii; assembly: GCA_034695025.1. Lineage (NCBI taxonomy): Eukaryota > Metazoa > Annelida > Clitellata > Enchytraeida > Enchytraeidae > Chamaedrilus > Chamaedrilus cognettii. The sequence goes on along the minus strand of JAQIWG010003698.1, from coordinate 4,429 downwards.
GGCAAGTTTCATTGAATTATGTTGATCAATTTCAAAGTGCTTTCAAATTGATTGCTCCGCCGCTTATGTACACTTATAGTGCACTATGCAAATATAGCGTTACTCTGTGAAATATTATTATGCTAATTATCGTGTTACTGCGACATGGACAGCTATAAAATCACTGGTGCCTGCTGTGTCCTGCTTTACAAAGATTCGGCTAAGTAGCAGTTACTATTATAATTGCATACATCGTACATGAATTATGAGTGCTGAATTACTCAACTGCTGACTTCAGTAACATTTTCAATATTACAGTGTATATATCTTTACTCACACAAAGTGTAGCACAATTAAATCAAATCAAATATTGAAAAGTCTCTTCATATGAAACAAGAGTTTTCATACCAGTCATGGGTTAAAAGGGCAGCTATCAATTAAATACCTTCACACTGACAAGTCAATTTCAATTCCACTTATGAACTATTTGACAGAATTCGAGAAAATGTTATAAATTCTTGTCAGTCATAAAGATCACCCTAAAAATTTGGTGGCCTGTTTAGACTAATTTCCCGAGATCTTTTGGACCTTTCACCAAAATATTACATATTCTGCCGACATTTTCACGGTTTTGGAAACTGTTGACCTTCTAAGCCTCAAAGATAAAAAAATTATTTAAAATTATTTAAGACTAGTCACGTTTTAAATATCATCCCTTGTTATTCCAACGTCTACAATGAAATGCATATGACTTGATGTACAAAATGACTGAGCAGTGTGACTGACGTCGTCGGGCCAGAGGTTGCGTCGAGACTCGTGGTCGAGCGCAAAGTGTGCATTGACGTTGACGGGCAGGTCAGAGCGCACGGGCAGGGGCAGGAAGCAGGAGAGCTTGCGAGAGCGCCCGCGCAGCGCCGCGCCGCCCCCGTCAGACGCATCGAGCAACGCCGCGACGCCTCCGCGAGGCATCAGCGCCAGCTCACGCCGCCGAAAGGCGTCAGTAATGGCGCTGTGAAGGGCAATGCCGCGGTCTAGCCCCATGCGCTGGGTGACCAGCCAGCGCTCCCAGTAGTCCTTGCTGAAAAGAACAGTCTCAGCAGTGAATCATTTCGCTTGGCAATGCACATGAGAGGAAAGCTCTTCAAATTTAGCTGCTTACACTGTCTGATGGCTTTACCAATCAGAAAGCTGAAATAAGGAAATAAAACCAAAGAAGGAATCAAATATGCATTAAATTAGTTTAAGTACTTTTAATGAATATAGCAATTTTAAACTGGTACTCCATTCAGAGGCAATATAAACAGGCCTACGTAAAGAATATGCCTATGATAAAAACAATTCCGGCTGGAAAACCTAGGACGCTGAATCGGGAGTGTCGACAAAACTGCGCGAAACGAAACAGCATTTAAACGTTGGGATCTATTCTGACCTTCTAACAACCTTCTTACATCGATACTTCTAAAAATTGTAGAATAGGTTGAGGTCGTTTCGTCCCCAATGAAAAATCAATTGCTTTATTGGATGAAACGTCGAAAAGGAAGAAGAGATGCTGCATACATGACTAAACATGTTCGTCTAGAGCGGCTCTAGAGCGGCTCGAGCGCGGCTCTGGCGTAGTTGAGAACGCTTTCGACTAGTTCCCTTTGTATCTCAAAGACCAAACCCAGTCGGTCGTCACAAATCGTGCTTCAACGTCACCGTGCAAGTACGAGTACCGCAGTGTGTCGAAGACTGTGCGTGACTGGTACGCCAACATCGAAATGTTGTTGAACGGCTCAAAATCTGAAGCTATGTTGATTGGCACGAGGGCACAGCGAACCACGTTTTCAGATCCTCTCTTGATAACAGTTGCGGGCGCTGTCGTTCAATGCAGTGATTCGTTAACATCGCTCGGTTTCGTTATCGACTCTCGCCTATCTTTTGAGAGTCGGATAAACTCAATTGTCCCGGCCTGCAACTACCACCTGCGCGCTTTTAAACACATACGCCCTGCGTTGAGTGACGAGCTCGCGGTTGAGGTCGGTCGAGCGATTGTTATGTTGAGGCTGGATTACTGCGATGGTCTTCTTGCGGGCCTCTCTGAATCTGGGCTCGATCGCCGCCAGCACATCTAAAATCAGGTCGTCAGCATTGTCAAGCGACTGCCTTGGTGCTCACACCTTATCAGCCCGCATGGAGCGCCACTGGCCCCCGATACACGAGCGCATTGACAAACTTGCTACGCTCATGTACACAGACCTCTCTAGTCGTGAACACAACCATCTCGCAGAATAGCTCGTCAAATATGCGCCAACGCGATCCTTGCACTCGTTAGCGGGGACCTCGCTTGGTTGTGCCTTTAACAAGGATCAAGCTCGCTGAGAGCGCCTTCAGCCGTGCAGCCCTAACTGTGTAGAACAGTTTGACACAAGCACTGTGCGAACTAGACTCACTGGAGTCCTTTAAGAATGCACTGATACGATTTATATTTAATAGGATGCTGTAAAGATTTTGGATGTTTACTGTATATTGACTATTGTGCGGTAAACTTTTCACTATGCCATCGAAACCGTGTTCCCTGGAAAGTGGGCGTATAATAAATCGCCACTACCACTTTAAGCCTGTGTGGACTAGTGGTATCTTCACTGGATCGCCGTGCTAGAGATTCGGGGTTCAATCTAGTTAAACTCCCACTCTAGTTAAATAGAGAATTCAATTTCTCGGCTTGTAAAAATCTTCTGACCAGAGCGCAATCTGATCTTCTGATCTAGAGCACAATCTGTATTACATTCCACAGAATGTAACGCAGAACAGATGTCCATCAACACCAAAGTTTGGTGACGTCCATCACGTGTTGGACTAATGGCACAAGAGGCAGCGTCTCTTTATTGCAATTCAGAGAGAAAACGCGTTGTCCATCAGAGAAACTTTGTCAGTGAATAGACTGCAGTCTTAAGCATTTAGACTATTTTATCGTATGACTCTGGGGCCTCATCCAGGAAGCTATCTTAGGATAATATTAGTCTTAAGATTGTCTTAAGAGAATCTTAAGCGTAATCTAAAGCGATAATCTTAATGAATCTAATGATGACGTCACGGCATTCGACGAATGGACTTTATTTAAAAAAATTTCAGCTAGGATCAACTATAAGATATTCTTACAAAATGTACGTGAATGAGGCCCCAGATTTGAATTTAAAATTTAAAAAATAAACATTTGTATTGCACTAGTATCCAGAGAAATTTATATCCCTCTCTCTACTTTATTAGTTAATGACTGCAAATAGGGTTATTTGAATCAATCAGCGTTAAGTTTTATGTGAACGACAGTCCGACAATTAAATACACTTATTCAATAAAAGCAAAGCAAGGTTCTCAGAAGTCAGGCAAGCGATTACATGAGCAAGCATGAGCAACATATATATATACAACACACATAGATTGTGCAGTTCATAGAGTTCACCAATCCCTGTACCATAACCACTCACCCCGCTACAGATCCAATAAGTCGCACCCAGAGATCTCCTCAGCCGAGCTTATCCTTTACATCACTGAACACAGGAACGCACAATTTTTCTCGCGTCTGCAGTCCAGGTCGGTGTCGGCGCACATACCTATCGGTGATGGTGACCGTGTAGGACACCTCCAGCGGAGCAATGCTCTCGATGCCAATGACGCCAGCCTTGAGGTCAGCCGCATAGTCTCTGAGACGCCGTGCAAAGTCTCGGCGTGCCGCTTCGTCCTCACTCGAGATGAGCGCCGACACGCTGTAGCTCGTCGTCAGCCTTCCACTAACGCGGTCGACCTGAAAACCAATCAGCGAGCCCGCCAACCTGTCAGCCAACTGGTCAATTGGTGAACATGCTAGTCAACTAATCAGCGTGTCATCCGGGGAGCCCGGTTGGAGTTGGGGAGCCCGAAGCAGGTTGGAGGAGTCGGTTAAGACTAGAAGTGACTTATTGAAGTTAAGCAAGATCGAGCGTGGTGAGTGCTTCTATGGGTGACTGCTCAAATCGGGTCTAGCTATGGGCTAGCTAACTTGTCCCTAGTCTGTTCATGCATGATGCTGTATATATTGTTGACTTCTGAATTGCATGTCCAATTAATCGGTTTTGGGGATGTAGGCTATAGTTCAGTCAGTGCGCCAGAACAACGAAATTTGACCCGTGATTCCATGATGCTTGTCGCCCGTGGCGACCGGGCCCTAGGCTGCTAGCGACACAGCTATGTGAGTCCAAAAAAAAATCCCCTAGCGATATCGCGACAACTCAGTCAAAATATTGATTTCATATTGTTAGGGATTGAAGAGGAGATAATTTGCAACAAGACTGCCAAATTTCATGTGAAAATATTTTTCAGTTCAAAAGATATGACTGTTTTAGAAAAAAGTTTTAAAAATCAAGTTAACTAACGCTCTAAAGTTCGCTCAGCCTGGTTATTTTGCATGTAGCTGACCTGCACCTGTTTCAGC
>JAQIWG010003697.1:0-17362 GCA_034695025.1 Chamaedrilus cognettii | reverse complement strand
GACCGTAGATGAAATACATTGTAGATCAAAGGACCGTAGATGAAATACATTGTAGATCAAAGGACCGTAGATGAAATACATTGTAGATCAAAGGACCGTAGATGAAATTATGCTTATCATCATAGGTGTGAAGGACTTTCAAGCGTTGAGTCAATAATTTAGAAAATATTAAGCAATTAAACAATTAATGCACGAATTCATCTAAAAAAAAAGTTATAACTAAAATCAGACAAAATAAACCAAATACGTGTTTTGAACCGATCTATGATCTCAATTTATTATCCCAACTATAACTACAATTTATCTCAGGAACCGTGGGGGCATGTGTGTAGCCATGTAGGCCTAAACGTAGTGTATTTCTCCTGTAGCTGAAAATTCAACTACATGTTCGCCGACACTAAACGTAGCATGTTTTTAAAGGTTCAACCATTTCAGTGCGCGACCAGACCAGTCCCTGGAGTCGACGCTCGGCACTCTCTGTGACAAGTGTCAGTGAATTATTCATTCTAGAGCAAACGACGTCAGACAGAGAAACATCAGTCAGCCGCTGACAAAAACGGGAGCATATTTCACTGAAATATGTTGGACAAAAGCAATTTTTAACCTCTCCATGAGGGTACTACACTATATCACTATTAAACGCCTAAATTTAAAAGCAAAGGCGCCAGGTTTTCTTTTGATAGGTTGGAGAAGAGTGACACCAGACACCCCACCTCGACACCATCAAGGCTATATCATTGTTATGTTGAGGAAAGAGAATGTTAAGCATCAAGGCCACGTAGCCTACCACCATCCTTTGTGAAAAAAGACGCAGAGGGAAACCGGAAAAGATTTTTAAAATTTTATAAAAAGAGACTGAAAGATCTGAAAGCAATGGCCTTGAGACATGATGCGACGGACAGAGTCACGTGGAGGGCGGGTGTCCCCCACACCTACGATTCAAGTAAATGATGTTTTTCTATCTCCGTTTGCATGACATATTTTTGGTGCGTTAAAAGTGCAATATACATATATACATACATCCATGGCTGTAAATTGTCTAACCCTGCAGGCCACAATATGCGTGTGCTTATGTGTGACTATTTTGTGAGAAATTGTGCACCAGAAAGCCGAACAAAAAGTCTGATAATTTTAGTCAAAAAGGTCAAACAATATGGCGAAAATTTTGAACCGGTGCAAGAAGCAGAAAGTTGCATTTATGAAAAAAGTTATTGTTACAGCTGATATCTGACAAGACTTGCCTAGCATTGTGCAGTGTGTACTACTTATAGCTCAGATTTTAACTGCTTAGAGTCAGAAAATCACAGAACCTGATATTTGTATAGTAATTGAGTAACAAATACTTTTATGACACTAGCTACACAAAAAATGCGACGTTTGAGGCATGTCTGAATCCCAGTAACAATAAATGATTGCAACAAAAGACACACTACCTCAATCACAACACATCACAGATTTGCTCCGACATGCTCTATCAAATAAGCAACATATGTATTCAAGGCGGCCTTAACACTGCCAAACTAGGAGACGGATTTGACAAAAGAAATCAGAGTCCCAAATCTGCTATCAAAGGGGTTACTACTGCTTCTTATATATCAAACATACACGAACATGTGAAGCTGCTTTTGTGGATAAATGCTGAAAGTAATCTGACGGCTACTGGATTTTGTTAGGGTTAGGGCTACGTTAGGGTTAGCAAGTCTGAGAAAACAGGTTGCTTATTGCAGGTTACCGCAAGTGTAAAGCAAGTGTGTGGCTATACCAACACGACTCACATGAGGTCGGGCCTGAAGTGGTGTATCACTGCGCAGAATGCAAGCCCGTTCCTCCACGACGTCGTCATGTTGACGACCTTAACATTCCTGTACCCCCGCGTCACCTCCACACACCAGTTCATCAGCTGCTCCTGCTTGGACACGCCCCCCTCCCCCCCCTGCTGCATCCTCGCCCCGCCCCCCGCGTGGGACGTGAGGCCAGCCTGCAAGCACAAGACGTCTAAGCCGAGGTAGCTGCACAGCTGACCGCCGCGCTGCTTCACCATTGCACCATGATAGCTCCAGGTGCTCGACAGTGAAGACTTGATGGAGAGGCGCCGGGTAGGTGTCTAGTAGGGAGTTGTTTTATTCTTCTGGCAGACATGTGCTTTAATTTAAGATATATCTCGAAATATGGCGGGGCAAGATTATGCTTATCCAACTGTTGCTATACAGAACATTCCGCCACTGCGCCGATTAATTAATCCACAATTGCGGTACTTTCTAACACGTACTATGTTAGTACCGAAACGGCACATTAGACATACAGTAACGCAGTACCGGTAATAGTCATGTTACGGGAAGACTAGCACGTCACTGCCATTACATTCTTTATCTATAGTAGTTTCGTATTAATCATATCAACTAAACGGAGATAGGACATTATTCACTAATTTTGCTATCGAGACTAAATCAATAGAAACGGTCAATTCTCAAAGTAAATAAGCGTCTGATGCATTCACCTAGCTATAATCTCCAGCTCTAGATCTATAGAATCTAGAACTTTGCAGAAACAAAATTCAGAAGAATTGATCACTGCGGCACGATCTTAAAGTACACTCATTTTGCTGTCCAATCCACGCCACACAAAGACTATTAGTTCTCAAAGCTATTAATTTCTGATTCATTCATCCAGTCTCTACAGCAGACTGTATCCAGTTGAAGACACCACAAATTGATCCATCACACAACTTCACACCAATTAGCGTGACAAGATTCACAAATTTTAGGATATTTTTACGACTGTTTATGCTCGATCATCAAAGTCATAAATTTCTGACACATTCAGCGTTATATCCCAGGATCGAGCTAAAGAAGAAAATTCACAAGAGCTGATGGTGACACGGGCGCTGAGCTGTAATCCAACGCGGACACAAATCTTGCTAGAGTCTTCGTAACGCCAGGTCGACGCGGCGCGAGGTGCTACAGAAGAAGCGTCCGCGACAGACCGGTAATGTTGCACGCAACGCAAACTCAGGCAGAATCAACGCGAGCATCTCAGTCGGAAAACACTAGTAGTGCTGCCACTCACTTTTCAAAAAGAGCACAGATTTCTCACAAATTTGGCCAGATATTCTTTTCAAAGTTGTTTTTTTCAAAGTTGCCTTAAAAATTAATCTTTGACATTATGAAAAAAGTACGTATCGCAGAAAAAAAACACAAACGATTTCAGACAGCCTAAAAACGCACAGATCTAGTCGGAATAACACACGAGTGGCAGCACTGATCACAAGCAGTCGCGCATAGCCGCAGCAGCAGGAGCCGCAGCAGAAGCCTCAGCAGTAGCAGCAGCAGCAGCAGCAACAGCCGCTGTAGTAGCACCTCGTGTAATGTAGACAGAGACGCAACAAGCCGCGACAAGCAAAAAAAGAAAGACAGTACTATTGAGCCTATACAGCACAGATCCACCATATTATGGTTCGGTCAGACCAATGCAATGATGATGTCAGAATAGGCAATGATGAATATCAGGGTTAGTATGATCCTAATACTATTGAATTTGATTATATGGCAGTAACATAGGAAATGTATAAAAGATCCCTGTACAAAAGAAGGAAAGTAACGATAGAGGCTTGCGCACAGTTTAAAATATTGAACTCACATTTATTAAAATAAACTACGTAATAGCTAGGCTTATGGTTTATGGTTGGACTATGGCGTGGACCTTTACAAAATTTTCTACGTAAGCTCTACACCTTGTTACTTCTCTTTGTGTAATGGACCATGAAATATAGTCATTAATTAATTAATATAATTAATTAATCATATACCGAACTTGAATATCTATGAATCCATTAATCACCCAAGTGATTCACGGTCAGCCTTTGAATAGCCTATAGCTAGGCCTATCTGTTGAGTCTCTTAATTTATATACCGAAATATCTAGACATCTACTAACTTACAAAATTGTAGAATGAAAGTCATTGAATAATAACTATAATTCTTAATTACATCATATAACAATTAATAAAAAAACAAGGATTCACAGTAATTGAAACTAACAACTCAATCAACTTGACCAATCAACGTAGAAACGTATAAACGGTAAAAAAAGCCAAGCGAAAGGATTAGCAAGGTTCACTAGATACTCGCAGACAAACATCGCACACAATCGCTCAAGCGCGGGTTCTTCCCTACAAACCCACAGGAAAGAAGCAACTTGGCAGGCGCCGAGGGGCGCCCCTGCCGCGACACGCCTATCTCCCTTAACCACCTGACTGCGACCAGCTTTTTCACCAACGGCGACCACGCATATAAATCTTCCGCATTAACGTCGCTTTTCACTAGCGTTCGCTGCGCCTAAGTGACCGGGCAACCAAAAAACTGGACTCGACTTGTCTCTAGTCCGAGGATTTATCTGCGCCTAGCGAGCGGAAGTCTACACGTCTAGATCGAGTCCATGCTCACTGAATGGTAAGACTTACACAGCAAGCGGTGGAGGGACGGGCTAGCTGAATGAAACAGTTCTGAGAGCTGAGAAAGTTTCAACGTCAAAGTTGTACATGTGTGGCAGGCATAGCTCCGATGGGTTGTGTAAACATGCAAACACTGTAGACCTGTAAAACTGTAAGCAAAAGGAACAGTTGAACAAAAACAGTCAACTTGTTGATTGCTGAAGAAAGTACCATTCAGTCGCAAATGTTTGAGGAAACCGTGCAACTTCACTTTCATGACTAGCATATTCAATTTTAGAAATATTTAGCATTAAGATTACAAAAAATTATACAGCGTGCATGGTAGCGAGATTTTTTATGGAGCGGCTGCCCCCTTACTTGGCGCCCACTGGCCACATCGATGCAGTTGAAGGCTTAGGTTCTCGACGTCATCAGAATCAGATACCGAAATGGACTTAAACCCACTAGGCCACATTATACTGCACATAATTATGAAGACCTATTAAACAACAACTTCTGCAGAATGGGGTAGAAGAAAAATTTGATCTGCAGCTCAGTTACAGGGCTAGCACTGTAGTAAAGGTGACTAACGAAGGGGGAACGGTTCTTCGAACTAAAATAATTTTCTTTGTTACTACACGGTCCTTAAACTCGCAAAAACTACGCACCACCGTATTGAACAATTTATAAAAAACTACCGATAAAAAAGCTGTCCAAGAATATGTTGCCTTCTCCATATTTGCCTTCCAAGAATCTGGTGCCCCACATCATTGCTATACGTAGGCCTTGTAGCTATTTATGCAGTTCTGTAACTGACACGCACTGTATGCATCAAATAAAAGTATATATTTGCTCAACATATGCAGACTCCAGAGTTGTTTACATGGTGGCCCAAAAACAAGTGACACTACACAATGTAGCACATACCGTATACAGGTACATGCGTCTCAGGGTATGTCCAGAGATCAGATGCTGGAATGATACAGAATATATTTGCACATGTAAATTTGTAAAATTTGAAGCAAGTTTCAAACGAGTATCGGCATTCTGCTGTAGGATCTAAATTTGATTGAATTACATCCACTTGTCTGTTCATTAACTTCATTGTGACTATGGCCGCTGGATCGCTTGGATATGGTGAATGCATCTATATAGATTTTTCTTCAATTTTTCTAGCTTCGCCATAGTTCCTTTCTTTTTGTAATTTTGTTTGTTGCTTATTTTCATTGTGTAGCCTACTTTCTGTCCTGCCTAACTGGCAAATAAAGAAATCAATATATATAGCAGGTTTAGGGAGGAAGGGCACCACAGCCATTATAAACAAAATATTTACCTTCCTGGTTAAACTTGACCCACAAATTGTTGAAACAACGCGCTTTGCATAACATTCATGGAATTGTACCGCGAACGGTAAAGGCATAAGGTACATTTTTTCACATCACCGAGTGCGCATGCGCATGTCATTTATTCAAACTAGTGCGCGTCGAACAAGCTCCGCCCGTCCAGTCCCTCTGATGTAAACAAGCAATTACCGGAGCAGGACTCTCCACGCATCCCATTCCACCTTGATTGCAAGCAAAACTCCGGCAGCCCTCAATAATAATATTTCAGCGCAGCGGAACGCCTGACAACCTCTTCCTGAGAATTTCACCAACTCCAGATCGAAAATTTATCTTCACCAATTTCCGCGCGGCTGCAGTCCCTTCCTGCGCTTTCCGGCAGCTGAATGTAGCCGGAGAATATATTTGAAATAATTACTGGCTTGACAATCAAGTTTCCCAATTCGGCCTTATCTAAATCAGTATTATCTCGCTGTCGACTTCCCGCCATCACTTATGTATTATCAGCAGAACCTGCACAGGCTCTAACGGGCAACTTGTGCCTAAAAAGAAAAGGAAGCTGTGATACCATTGAGTCAAAACGGAATATCCCCAGATTCTGGGTAGCTCAGCAAAAACTATTCCTAGAATGCATTTGACAAAGGTATTCCCAGTTCTCATTATAAAATGCGCCATATTATACTAAATATCCCAAGATATCTGGGGAAAAATCAGATCCCTCAATCACTAAAATATTCAAAAATCTTGTGACAATATATCCTATCAGTGGCATCACTGCAAGGGAGTCGAAGGAGGTTAAATCATTAACATTTGCAAACAATTGCAAATGCACGCTTTGCATTTGTGGACTAATCTCACACAAAACCCTAACATAGCGCTGACCCGAACACAGTCCTCACCCTAGCCCAGCCCTAACCCTTAAGCATCCCTAACCCTAACAAGCTAACTCTATCGCAGCTCTAACACTCTTGAAATGCTGATGTCATCACGTGTCACGGATTAAATCAATACAACGAAACACATCAATAACGTAAGAGTGTAAAAAGTCAGTGATTCGACTTGTTGACTGTAAACCAGGTCGAACAAGCATAAATAGATAGGCCTTACGCTGTATAATGAATTCTCTTGCTCTTTTCGTCTAGAAATGTGCTTCTAAACTAAATTTATAAAATTTATTTACTAGCCCGAGCTGACTCCATGAATCTCATTGAGCAAAACAATGCATCATTCTACAAAGTTATTAAAATATCACAAAGATGACATTGTGCAGATAAACTGAAATCAAAATCGTCTTTCAGTAAAGATAAGCTCGATTTTTCCGGTCAGTCAGCCATGCGAAAGTCAAGCATTTCTTCTTTTATACTAAATATTCTACAGCGATTCGTTAAATAACAATGCCATATTTTCTCGCATTGCATAAGGTATGAAGATGTAGTAGAACCCAATAGGTAGTGCGGGTTGTTCATTGTTAAAGGTATATTGCGGAATGTTACAACCACGGCACTATAGCACTGCCTGAACTCCACGCTTACATCACTGCTCATCTATCTATGCATGTACCATGTTGATGTGAAGGCACACCGGAACCCTAATCTCTCACTCAACATATTCAGCCCGAGAGAGTGGTTCTCTCTCAAAAACCTGTTCTGCATTACATGGTGGTATTCGAGGCACCATCGCGGCTTCTTTACCACTAGCAAATAAAAGCTCCTTTCTCCGCTGCGTTGATTTTATTTCTTCGTTTAAACGGGAGAAGTCAAACCTATATAATTTGAATTGTTTAATTATAAAAAACTTAAGAGCGCTTAGTCTTATCAGATCAATCGCGGAAGACTAACAGCAAAGCAGATAAATCCGTTTTGCAGTTAAAACAGAAACGTCCCATTAAAAATGAACTAGGCAGTCCAAGTCGCATAAAAAAAGTGCGCCTAGCTGAAATAATTTCAAAAATAGTTAACGAGTTTTTAGATTTTGATACCTATACTGTAAAAATAGACCTAGGTGTATTTAGATAGTCACATTCTGCATCACTACGATTCATAATTTACCCGTGCCAGACAACAACATTCTGTACCACATTAGCTCAACAGACCAATTTATTGTTGAATTTTATTTTGAATTGATTTAAATTCCTATTTTTTATACCAATTACAAAATTAAAGCAAAAATAAATAAAAAAAACAGTAGCTAAAAAAGCATCTACAAAAAGTTCCAGAAGTGTCTCAATCTTTTTTTGTCTTCTCAGTTACCTTTCAGGAGTATCCTAGCAGCCCTGCCAGGGTGCTATACAAGCTTTCACCAACACGTTCTGACAGCACATCACATAAACACACAACTCGTGTAGCGGCGCATCCAATCTAAGAAAATTTTCCCAACCTCGTCTGCGGACAGCGAAAACGACTTAGAGCCATAAATCACAGATCGGGTCCTGCATGGAGGCTCAACCAGTGTTGCCACTGCATTCGAAAAGAAACTTCCCTAGATTCTGGGCATCTCGGCTAAAAATATCACTCGCTTGCATTTGATGCAAAACTATAGCTAGATGTCATTATAAAATGTAATGTTATGTGAAATCATCACTTAAAATTATAAAATTGCATTTTTAATGTTTACACGCTCTCCGAAATATCAGCAAATCTAGGGCTAGCATTAACGAAAGGGAATGGGGGAGAGGTTTGATCCTCCTATCTAGGTCTTCGATCTCACCACCTCTCCTAGCTTGGACGCACCCCCTGTTGGCTTGGCAAACTGCAGCGCCACACCCCCCCCCCCTTCCCCCTAGTCGAGAGGTTCGTAACCATATCAACTAACTTTAACAATGCGATCTCAATATTCAAAGCCCCCTGTCTAAAATAATGCAGACCGCCCACTCCATCTTGGTCGACGCGAGCAGCGACTAGATCTAGTGAAATATCAGTAGCAGTGGCTAGATCTAATGATATATCACTAACACAGACTAGATCTAGTGATATATCCCTAGCAGTCACTAGATCTAGTGATATATCACGCTTGCAGTCGCAATACTGAGCAGAACGGGCACTACGCACACTCCCACTGCTGCCACCTGCATCACTTCTACAGCCGTCCATGCCACTCGGCATCGGTTCAAACGAGTTGATAAGCGCTAGAAGGCGCGACGTGTGTAGAGCGCATCTGGCAAATTAAGCATGAGCACCGGCGCATTCCGAGCACTGGTAATAAACAGGCTCGCGGTGTGCCGGCCGGCTATCTGGGAGTGGTGAAGAGTTACAGTAAGAGAAGTTTGCAAAGGTGGCAAAAAATGACCAAGCCAAGAATTTTATTTTAAGTCTTCAAATAATATAGGAGACCCCTAAGCACGAATTGTATAAATGCTTAAACAATTTCTAATTTCATTTGAACATTGTCATTAACTAATTTCATTCATTCATTACAGTTATACGATTCACTACCGTGTATTTGCGACCACGTAGGGTCTTGAAAAATTGAAAGAGAGGAAGTATAGTGCTGATCTGAGAGCTAGAATGGGATTGGAGGCTGTGGGGGAGGTGGTCAGAAGAAACCGACTGAGATGGCTGTGGCATGTTTTGAGAAAGGAACCGGATGATTGGGTGCGGAAATGTATGGATTATGAGGTAGCTGGAAAAAGACATGTAAGAAGACCGGCAACGATGTGGCAAAGCCTGACAGAAAAGGATATGAAAGCTAGAAAATTACGATGTGAGGATGCGACGGATAGGATAAAGAGGAGGTCGGGTGTGCATGGCTGCAAATGGCCTACCCGTGTGTAAACGGGGAATGTGGCCACAAAACGCGAGTGTGTGCGTGTGTGTGTGAGTTATTTGAGACTAGTTATAACTTAGCAACATTTTTTTCTAAATAAAACAATTATAGTGACACTGACAGACTGACAGTCTAACAGCATTCATACAGTCGTTCACCAAAGATCAAGGTTATTGGGATCAGAAGCATGGAGTAAGGCCCATGCTGTCGAAAAAATTATCCTTGCAAGTATAATCCATTTAATGAAAAAGTTTTAAAATATTATTAGCTAAATCGATAAGAAACGTCTTCCAAAACGAAAACAAAAATTCCTAAGTAAAATGTTTCATTGTCACAGCCACAACAACAGCAGGGCACAACATAAAACAACGGGCGCCCGCAGAATTTTTTTCGGAGCGGTGCAATCATTGTCCATTGGGGTACAAGTGTACCCCCATGCATCAACGTGCGAGTGCTCATGCATGGAACCCAAAACAACTAACTAAAATAATTTATGATGAGGAATTGGTTCTACTGTTACCAGTTTTCCACTTATTTTACCACGTTAGACTATTAGTTTCTAGCTTTAAAGGTTCAAAGGAAGTGCCAGCTCAATCCATGTATTTTATTATTCATGATCTAAAATGTCAGCAATGTTGCCTCAAAATTAAAAGCAATAATCAAGAAGCACTGGGGAAAGTGTCCATATATAGGAATCGTATGGACAAGGCGCACAACTACTACCAACGCTTCGGTTCAACACTTCAGAGTTGGGTAAAAAACATCGATGTATGTACATTTATATAAACAGTAACACACACACTCGCGGTTTAGTGGCTGCATTTTCGCCCAAGCAGGGGCAGGCCATTTGCAGCCACAGACAAAAGAACCCACGTGCTCTAACCCCACGGGGGGCATCGGGGACAGCGTAAGAGGACTTAACAGCTAGCAAAAAATAACTTAATTAAGGAGATGCTGGAATCGGTTTTAGAGCTACAACTTACATGGGGCCAATTTTTAAAGAAGATTTTGATGATCCATCTTAAGCGCCGAAGTATGATGTCTCATTGAACAATAAAGTTATTTCCAATCTAGTTGAACTGCACCAGTGCACCTAGTTACATTTCATCTAGTTGAACTTTATCCAGTTGAACTTCACCTAGTTGACCTTAACTAATTAAATCACCAGTTAAACTTCATGTAGTTGAACTTTTCTTAGATGGATTTCACCTAGTGGAACTAAGTAATTCAATTTCAATCCGTGTCGTTTAATGACGTGGTGTGTTAAGACCTGTTACAGCATAGATCTCAATAAAGGACAGAACATTGGCACCAAGCGTTATGTTGCACGTGTCGCAGCTATATACAGGAGGAACGAGCCATTAAACGTCACACCGCAACAGTGGCGCTTCTCAATTTATTTAAAGGGGGATGGCCATGCATCTCACCCAAAACACATCATCTGAGAGGGCGAGCATATATTGTCTACAGCGCAATTGTCTACAGCGAGGGGATATCACTAAAATATCGATAAAATTACTACTCATAAGCGTCAAAAATTACTCGCCTTCACAAAGGTGGGACGGATGGGACCATCATCACTAAAATTGTTGACAAAACACAAAAAAAGGCGGGGGGGGGGGGCGGCGCGGTCTAAAATCGCAACTGCAGATACGCCACTGCGCGAGTGCTAGGTCGCCAGATTTTCATCATTCAAATAAAGGACACAACAATTTTCCACCACTGTTCACATTTTCACTGCAGTAGGCCTACATACGAGTAGGCCTCGTACATGTATATAAACACAATAGCCTATAACTACATTTCATCCAGATATGTACTCACGATATTAATCACAATCATCTTATTCACAATCATCGTCAATCATTCATGTTAAATGTAAAATCCAATGATCCAATGCAACACAAAATCGGTGGACTGCTGTAATATATATATCTACATTATACACAGTAACTAAAGAGAATAAAAGCCACGATTTATTATATTGAACTTCATAATTTTAAAAAGCTTGCGGTCATGTTGGAAGCATGCTGCGAGCAAGATCACAATTTAGGCCTGGGCCCATATAAGAGACAATTTGCGCCCCTTCTGAACTTCATAAGAGATACGCAAGAATCAGTCTAAAATAAAGCGCACCCCTGCAAGCTGGGGAATGAAGAATTGGCTTGCAGCCCAGAGCGTCCCGAGCGAGTCATAAAAAACGACTAACGAGTGGGAGCCGTCTACCTGGTATGCGTCCATGCGAGGCCCTCCTCCCAGAACTGGAATGTATTCTTACTACACATCGTTCTCAAACTCCCAAAATCAACCAAACCAAATAAATGTCTTAAAGTAAGGTAGTCTGGCAACCCCATGCACCACATGCAGTCAACTCCAAGTCGAGCCTGTATTATGTCATCACTGCCACGTTTCCTGAGGCCTGCTACTGTAGCCGGTGTCGAGACACACAGCAAATTTTGTAGATCCCGCTGGCGGGGGTTTAATCCCCCCAGTTCTGGTTGGACACCTCCCAGTGGTTTGCTTCCTTTAGGGTGTTACGAAATTGCAAAAGCTACCCCGCCCGGGGCAAAAATTGTATTTTGAGATGTTGTTCAGGGTTAAAATTAATAAGAACTGGTAAGAAAGATGTAAACACGAAGAAGTAATGTTAAGAATAATGTAACAAAGGAAAAGCACTGTTAAGAGAATGATGCAACGACCCTCAAAATATCCGTTAGCACCCCCCCCCCCCGGTCTCAGTTCTGCCCGAAAGCGAAAGAGTGACCCCTATGAAGGGAAGAGTAAACAACCCCCCTAAATCATTTGACACCCACCCTGATATCAATTCCGGAGAAAAACACTGGAGACGGGAGACATGTTGCAGCCGAGAGGAGGTGTGACCCGACTGCTAATGCTTTCCCCCGTGACGTCCAAACGACTCGCTGATAGCACAGGCTATCGCAAAACGCATTCCTCCTTAATTGTACCACGCACGTCAACTAATTTCTTCCTACATCCCACACCATTAGCAATAGCGCAGAGCTCTCGCACGCAAGGCTTCAATGACGGCATTATTTGTAGATGCAGGGTATCAGAGTGTAAGGAAAGTCTGAAGGGAAGATATATGACCTTATTGATTTCACACAAAACCAAGTCTGCCCGCCTCGCGGGATGCAGCAAGCGTCTAGCAGCCGACTAATGTTGCTAGATTTTCCTCTGGATATCACGATTGATCTTCGAGGGAGAAACACCGGTCAAATACAACAACGGGTATAAAACGAGATCTTCAGTAAATATCATTCAAAATTTATCTTGTAAAATTTAAATAAATTATACCAAAACAAAATCTTTCAGCACATGAATGCCAAATTTATTGGCCGGAGCTCAACAGAAATAAATAATTACAGACAAAATAGGTCCGTTGAATTCGTTGATTTAACCACCCTCGGAGAAGAAACGATCGTTACGTGACGGTCAAAATAATGGTCAGAACTTATTCTAACATAAACTGGAATTAAATATTGAATGATAGTGGCGATGAAGGGAAACCGTTATCCAGACGTCAGTGAATCCACTGTCTCTCTATTTCTTCAGGCTCACAACACACGCGCGAAACGCTGTTATTCACGCCCAACAAACGCAGCGTTTCCCTACAGACTCTGACGTCAGTGTTGTAAATTATACACGAAAAGTGCGAACACGGGAAAGGACCGAAAGTCTAGCATTTTGCATGCACCCTCTGCAAGCCGAGGAACAAGAATTAGCTTACAGGCTGCAGCCCAGAGCTCCCCGGGGCCAGTCTCAAAGGCGATTGAAGAAGCGGGAGCCGGCTCTGTGCCGGCTCTCTTGCATGGAACCGGACTGTAATAGTCTTTGTTACCATCCCCTCCCATTTCACATGGAAATATACCTAAGACGATTATTTGTTGTACATTTTACGTCTTCATATTTACAGCACTTTTAACAAGAAGATAAACAAATAGACCTAATTCATTTTTCAATGAATCTAGGGTTGCCTTGTAGTTTTCATCCAAGTTGATAAAAGTGACAAAAGTTTCAGATAATTCTCCAAAAAAACTTGAAAAAATTAAAAGAACTTTAAGCAACACAGCTGAATATCAGAAAATCGCCATCACCCCTGCCATCTGTCTTCGGCAATTGAATGATTTCTTTACCAAAAAATGGCAGACAACTTTTCTCCTTCTAAATTAATGGTCTCCTACCCGCTAACCATACTGGAATACCATAGCGGCAACCCTGCCACTTTTCACTATACCTTGCAAAATCGTAAAATATGTCATCAATGCGTGCATCCATTAAATTCAAATAATATTTATGATTTTCTGCATCGATGGCAAATCGAAAAAACGAAAACAGCATCAACTATTCTCATTTAAGAGTTCAGAAACCTATATATTACGTACTATGAAAAAAAATCACCAAGATATCGAATATGACAACAATTCGATTTATTGCAGATCATAAGATTAATTAATTTGCGCTAGCACGCGTGGGATCACAAAACAGAAATCACACAAATCAAATTGGCTAATTAGATCACAGAAGATTATAGAAAAACATCAAACGCCTTGTAATCTAGGTATTCTTGCAAACTGACATGTATTCTACAATGAACCGCAATAGATATCCCAGTGATAAATGAAATGAAGATGAAATTGAATAAACTGTCAACGTATACAGAAAGCCATTGATTCCATTCCACACCGTTACAAGCTTCACATAAAATTGTCCATTATTTTGAATTATGAGTAGGCGTTGTAATTATCTTCATTCTGAATAGTAGCCTAAATTATTTTAAACCTGTGTAAATGCAAAGAACTATACACTAATTGAATGGTGTGCATGGTTAACAGATGTATCTAATAGGCAACTCATACAATAGGTTAGTAGTTAAGTAGACTTTTAGCCCTTTCGCATTTATGTTTTAAAATTTGTCCATTAATTAATGATGTTGTTGTTTATCCCTCTGTTCTTATTGCCAAATAAACAACTAACAGTATAAACACTAAATAGTAAGACAAAACAACAATTGCACGCTACATTATCATCACAGTATAACGGTTGCTTTTGTTGTTGTTCAGCCACACCAACATAACAGTATACAGGCTAACTTCTAGAGCGCCATGTCATGATATCAACCACTTATAAGGCGCTTTCACAGTTAAAATCGCAGTATCATAAAATGAGACCTTATACAACTTCAAAAATGTAGTTTCAGATCGAACAACTCGGCACACTCGAGGCATATGAACCAGAGAACAGTGCAGTTTTCAGTTCCATTTTGAATGAGTCTGGTGTGGGACTTGCCTGACAGCCAATGGAACATAAATTCTCACAAAGTACAAATCAACCTACCGGACAATCAAAGTGAATATTCGACCGTTGCAATGAGGATCCGATGCACAATCCACTTCCTGGCTCACTAATTCCCATCAACATCAAACATTCAGGCCGTGTGCTAGCCAGGCAGCGAGGCCAATCAGCGAGAGACCTCTGGTGATTGCGACTGGCTTACACGGCAGCCAGCCGTCTGCTTGCTTGGTCATTCACGGGCGGCATTACAACGCCGCTGCGGGCCTCCGCATGGACAAAATGAAGGATTATTGGCACGGAATGGGCTCCGTACTGGCATCCTGTCAATGCTGGCGTTTTTACGCCCTGTTGCTGGACATCGAAGCTGCTGTGACAGCTGGCTTAGTCATCTAATGTGATTAAAATGCATTCCACTCAAATCGCCACCAACTGATCAACTTATGTCTTAACGCTGAAAAATTGCAACTTTGAAGAAGAAATGTTAACTTTTGTTAGTGCAAAAGGTTTTAAAACTCGTGAATCGAATCAATGAAGAATTTAATAACTAGATCGTTTGGTTAGCTCTACTGTAGATAGTTAAAGATAGCCTATATATTAAGATTTAGATCTGTATGCTAATAATGTAAGGCTACACAAAATCATTCTTGCACAACCCGTTTCACAGGCGAGAACCAGTAACATACTGCGTTATAACACGCCAGAACGTTTCTGATCATTCTACAACAAAGGCTACAAAGCTCGACCCGTGGGCCCATACATACAATGATCTGATGTCATGATCATCCACTACGGTCCGCCCTGTCATCTTTTTCTGCTAATATTACATACCCCTGCTGTTTAACGATTGAGAATAAAAAATGAATATCATAACAAGCGTCGTTTTAAATCCAATATTCAACAGTCCCATACAAGAACGCTAAAAGTTTATAAATGATCAAATCACTTCTAATTTTAACTACACATCAAGGATGTCAGTACACTGAACAGTGCACATGTTGACATATAGTATAAATCCTCTTACAAAACAACATAAAATACACGTGCACACTAGATATGACAAAATAAAGCAGATTAATTTTTTCAGGCAATATTATTATTATTTTACATAAAATACGAAAAACTTTACTAAATACCTGAACTAGGGGTAGTGGATTCAGCGCTTTTCGATTCCCTGTCGCTGTAGGATGCCTGAGGAGATTTGCAAACATGTTAAATTCAATTGGTATTAAGAAAATTATTAATCAATGTAATTTGAAATGTGTGCTAAATTTTGTGGGATGGATTAGACAATTGCATGCCAAATGCTAAATAAATAAATATGCATACCGTGATTCAAAAAAGCTTAAAATATCTGCTAACTATTATGCGCCATTGCATCGCAAACTAGTGCCAGACTTTAACTACAATGTAATTTAAATCAGCATTACTTTATTGTTTTCTGACTTCATGGTGGATGAAAGATTTATATTAATCCATACTTACCAACCAGCCATATAATATAATAATCAACTTGTAGTTTTAACAGAGAGAATTCACACAATAGTCTGTGGTAAGGTATATCATGAAACGAATGGAAAGAGGTGATGGTAGTAAATTAAACCTACTTGTCAGCCACTTTGCTGTCCTGCTCCAGATTGGGACCAACTTCGATTAAATTTAAATTACCATTACGAACATCAGGGCTTTCATCAACTTTCAGATGTAAAATGTCATCGCCTTGCTCTGAACACAAAGTTAGATAACAGTTCAGACATATTTAAGTACCGGTACACACAAATAGTATGAAATACTGTATTGTGCTAGTATTGCACATTTACAAAAAAAATTGTCTGTTAAATATACAGGTGTCGCTAGCTGCTAAACAAATGCCAGATAATTATCTATTTGTTGTCATCGGGAAAAGCATCCGGCCATAAAAATCCAGCTTCAGCAGTCCTCATCAAAGCGCTAAACGTCTAACCCGTGTGAAAACATAGACAGTTAACAGAGGAGACAACAAAAAATGCAGTTACTTAGCTTTATTGTATTGCATGTTTAATCTCACAGAAATATACTCAAGATATTATTGCACTCAATTATTGCGCGCATTCGCGTATATTATTTATTAATCACTAAACAATCACCATCAAGTGAACCACTATAATCCTATTCTTGGAAATCTTTCAAAAAAATTTAATGACAGGAAAACAATTTTAAACAACATCACAAATTAGCATGGCAAGCAATTATAATTATTTGATGACGAATCACTTTTGTGGATGATTTTGTGTACAATCTGGCTCACCTTAGCAAAATAAAGCATGGCTTGCACTCATAACATTTGATTAATACAACAGCCCATACATGCATGTGTGAGGGCTGCACTATAGAACAACACCTGCACTTCTAGCATAGAACAAGGCCTACACCCACGCCGCAGATTAGAACAAGGCCTATGTATATGTTACAGTCAATGTGTGCAACCAGTCATTGCATACAATGACTAACATTTTCAGCGAGTTCACACAATGACTGATTT
>JAQIWG010003696.1:0-17362 GCA_034695025.1 Chamaedrilus cognettii | reverse complement strand
TCTTATCTTTTTTATTGGAAACTCCGCACGGTCGCGCGCAAACCGAATGATGACGTCACGGCGGTCGGCGATTGGATGTTATTTATTTTTTTTCAGTTAGGATAAGATTTCAGAAAATCTTAAGAAATGTACCTAAATGAGGCCCCAGGTCAACGATTTTTTATCTATCATACATATATAGAGCCCCCCACATGTGTAGGGGCTTCATCGATGCCTGACTTTGGATATCATGATATTTCTTTTTAAAGATGAATAGTATCATCCACGGCACAGTAGACTACACCTGTGTCTTTGCCTATCTGCACTACAGCCTGGGTACAAATCTGTTGCCCGTGTTGGGCTGTACGTTGAGCTTGTTACCTCAACGGCGCAATGACTCAACAATTTGACGTAAAAAAATTTGCAATTATTTGTCGCCAACAAATAATTCCCCCAAAAATGTCACGGCCTTGGAGCACGGGACAACGGGTACGCGTGGTGGCCTGTGAAGGCCTCGCCTAATAGGTCGAATTTTCCGCACCGGCAATTCAAGCAAATTACGCTTTTTCCCATCTCCGTTTGCATAACATATTTTCGTGCGTCATACAAGACTTAGTGCAGTATAGGCCTACATAGATACATACATGCATACATACATACTTACATACATACATACATACATACATACATACTTACATACATACATACATACATACATAATAATGTTCATGCGTCTGGCACCCGGCCTCTATAATATTAGACTCAATTGACTTTCTAATGCTACCGCAGTTAACATGCACAGATAGGCTGCGCAATAATTGGGAGATTCTTTAAAAAATGCGAAATTTGTGGTAATTTGAAAAACGCGACGAAGTCATAATTATGCCTACTTTTCTGCGCCACTTAGCCTACACGAGAGGCATGAGGCACCTAGGGCTTAGGCTATGTAGAAGAAGCCATAGGCCCATAATCCACTCAACATAGACTCAAGGAAGAATAAAATGTAAGCCTTGACTAACAACTGTTCCAATGAGGCCTCGAGCATTCGGGGACCTTCGCCGCAAGAGGCTATACAACAACAACTAAAGCATGCTCGCTGCAGTTGACAGCAGATTTTCAACGAACAGCCAATAAAATGAGCATGAAAAAAGAATTTGTAACCAAATCGCGCAGTTTGTCCCTAGCCGGTCACGCTACTTCCGGTTCTTTCATTTTGCCGGAAGTGCGCAGCGCGTCACGTAGAAGAAAGAAAAGAAACGAAACTCTCAAAAATGGATGTAAGTACTCCCGCCTAATTGTTCCTGATTGATTCCCTCGTTGGATCGCCGCTGCGTTGATCTGACCGCGGGGTGGAGCGAGATTTGAACGGATGAACACGCCTTTTGGCGCAGATTGAATGGTTTTTGGCTGGGGGTATAATTGGCGTGCGCACAAGATGGCGCCGAGTGTAACGTGGTGCGCAAAATGTCGGACATTTGCTCCTT
Source organism: Chamaedrilus cognettii (assembly GCA_034695025.1). NCBI lineage: Eukaryota > Metazoa > Annelida > Clitellata > Enchytraeida > Enchytraeidae > Chamaedrilus > Chamaedrilus cognettii. The sequence goes on along the minus strand of JAQIWG010003696.1, from coordinate 15,899 downwards.
AACCGCCCCTAAAGTGTTGGATGAACGTTTACGACTCCATTGTTGATTTGATTCCAATGCACTGGTGTTATGAAGGACTGATGGTTGTAGAAGGAGTAGTTACGTACAATTATTCAGTTAGGAGCGTGAATTATTGACTAATTAGCATAATTCCTTTGTGTGAAAAATCCATGTGATTTGTCAAGTAAATAACCTACATTATCAAATTCCTCGTTCTGATGTAATTGCCCATCGAAATTCATTTCTTCTTCGAACTATTCTAGATTGAAACTCACTTCTCCAGACTACTTTGCAACAGTCTCTCTGAATTCATTCAAGATGGCTTTGACCGAAAATTAAATTTGAATTTTTTTTAGACAACATTTTCAGGTTGGGCAAATTTGACCGTGCGCACTGTAAATAATCATCCGTTAGGGTGGAGTGCAGTGGTGAAGTTGAAGTGAAGTTTAAATCATGCACATCAATGAGCCTATTCTCGTTGCGCTGCTGCAGTCGGAGCAGTTCAGGAAGATCTTTATCGGGGGGCTGCACCTCGACACGGACGACGACTCACTGCGGTCGTTCTATGAGAAGTGGGGCGAGGTTGTGGACTGCGTCGTCATGCGCGACCCTAACACGCGCAGGTCGACCGCCAGGCGGCGTCATTGTCTGCCCCCTGCTTGTTGATGGATTATTTAGAATCTGCGTTTAATTAACCCACTTATATTGCAATATTAACAAATGTGAAGCCTGTTCAATTATAGAATGTTATAATTGATAGTGTAATAGTCCCGCACCTACGATTCAAACTAATGATGTGTTTTCCATCTCCGTTTGCATAACATATTTTTGGTGCGTTACATGTGCATTATGCATACATACATACATAGTAAATACTTGCTTTATTCGCATCCAAAGAAGTGAAAAACTGAGGCGGTTTGTTAAAATGTAGCGGGACAATGTGTTAATGTCAGTTACTGACAATATTATATGCTATTAACAATCGACTTCTTACAAAATGATAAATATTATTATCAGGCAATAGATATAAAGTGATTGCTACTTTAGTATTGGACTGATAAATGTATGCGCTACATATGTATACTGCTGTAGTGTAGGCCTAATTGGATATTTCGCAAATGCGAAATACGGTATTGCAAAAATTTAAAAAATCTGGCCATCAGATGCCCGGAATAACTAAGATTATGCGTAAATCGTTAATTGGTTTCGGTTCAGGTCGCGAGGGTTTGGCTTCATCACATTCAGCAGCGCGCACATGGTCGACGACTGTCTGGCCGCGCGGCCGCACGTCATCGACTCCAAGCAGGTCGACCCCAAGCGCGCCATGCCACGCGAGGTATGCACCATCAGCATCTCCTGATCCTGTCCTTGAGGGCCTGAGTCAGGCCGCAGCCGTTTCGTTGATCATTTTATTTCGTGACTGTCATGAAATAAAATGTGTCATGGCCGGGTGTCATTTTGGTCCTCGCGCGCGTGTCATTCATATTCTTTTGACTCAATTTCTTCATAATGCAAAATTTGAATGACGAAGGGGAAAATATTTCTACGGTATACTGTCGAACGTGAAATTTGAGCCGGATGTTATTTTCGCGTTTTTGTCTCCCGCTAATTTAGCTGCGCTAAATTTTGAAGTTTTTTAGACGACTGCCCATTATGCTGCCCATGCGCTTGCAATTTTTAGATTTTTGCCGATTGAAGGATTTCAGAAAAATTACAGGCTCGCATGAAATTTAATGTTTGGCAGTAGTAATTGTTGCTAGTGCGAGTGATCCCATTTGACGATGATGATTCACGAGAGCGGCGCCGGTGGTGTTTTGCGCAGGAGTCGAACAAGCCGGAGACGCATGCGCCGATCAAGAAGGTATTTGTAGGCGGCGTGAAGGACGACCTCGACGAAAACCAGCTCAACGAGTACTTCTCACAGTACGGCAACATCGACAAGATCGACATCATCTCCGACAAGGAGACGGGCAAGAAGCGCGGCTTTGCCTTCGTCACCTTCGACGACACGGACGCCGTCGACAAGATCGTCTGTGAGTCTGACCAGATTGAGCTGTGCAGAGACCGCTGATGTATTGTCTGTGACTGGATTTAGTTATACAGAGAATTTGTTCAAAAATATTGCGAGAAGCCAGATGTTTGTTTTATACAGTGTTTCATCTGAAAGATTGACTGAGTGACCAGACTAGCGATGCACACAGTTTTTATGTTTAAGATTTTCTGTAAGAGTGGCTAGAATAGCAATACAACGAGTTTTAATCCACAGGTTTGTCTGTAAGTGTGACCAGATGTTGGTTATACAGATTGTTTAATCTTTATACAGATTGTCGACTGTGGAAGATTGACTGAGGCTGGTTTAATGTAAATGATTGAGTGCGGCCAGATAAGCTGTGCAGAGAGTTGTAATCTACAAGATTGCGAGTGTGACCAGATGAAACTGACCGATGTGTGTGATTGTCTATGTTTGTGTGCGTATGTAGTAAGTTTATGTTGCGCTGCTGTCGTGTAGTGATGAGGAGTCACAACATCGGCGGGTACCAGGTGGAGGTGAAGAAGGCGATGGACCGTGACCAGAAGGGCGGCGGCGGAGGTAGGCTTTCCTCCCTCTTGTGTGAGCTGTGAGGAGGCCCTTTTGTTAACTGTGTTAGTAATACGGTCATGACTTACTTTGAATGTCAAGATTCTTGCATCCTGGTGTTTTTTCTGCATCTCAGGTGATTATTCTGTAGGAATATTGGATTGTAGTCGTGGTTGCTTTGGTTGTTGGACGATATTGAGGCGATCTTATCGTGGCAATGGCAAATGACATATATGATATGTATTATGTTATGAAGGCAGTAGTATGCAAGTTGTGTGGCGAGTGCTGCTAGTATATGACTGACTTGTGTGCTGCTGCAGGGCGCGGAGGCCGCGGTGGTGGCTCCAGGGGAGGTGAGTTCCTTCTTCTTTTCTTCTTTTATCCATCTTTCTGTTTGATCTATTGCTTCTTTGGTTTCTTGCGCTGGTGTCCTTTGAGTACTGTCGTCATTTAATTAGGAATTGAATTTAGATTTTAAATTACTTATTAGTCTGATTGGCGACAAGAAGGGCATCCGGCCGTAAAGACCCAGCTTCAATGTAAGTGTCTGATATGTGTTAGCACTGACAGAGTGAACGTCAGAAACGATGATTATCATCAATATTTTATGGCTTTGATTATTAATTTTATTGATTCAATTCTGCCGGGTTGCGCGTGGCAGGCCGAGGGGGCGGCGGCGGGTACGGAGATAGAAGTGGGGGGTACGGCGGCGGTGGATACGGATCGAGCGGCGGGTATGGCAGTGGAGGCGGCTACGGAGCCAGCAGCTATGGTGATGACATTCATCTTTGTCTAATCTTTAATTAATGTTGTTGTTTTATTAACAGTTCTTTATTGCATTTGTTGTACTTTATTGCTGTATATCATCAGGGAAGTTTAAGGAGACGACTTGAATTACAAATTATGGTATAGAAATTTGATTGCTATATTCCGATTTGTTTTGTCCTATGAGGTAGAGATTTGTGAATAGTTTTATTAGTAGTATGTTATATGTAAAAATATATGTAGTTATAGATGAAGTAGTATGTTATTGTCCCGCATTTAATCAACAGTTTAGAAGTCTACGGTTGCATTTTTCTTGGTCGGTGAGGGGTGATGACACAATTCTGCCAGATGACGAATAACGTGATATCATCTCATACCGTTCCATTTGTCTGACTCACCGGCCGTAGATTTGTCAGCAATTTAACTGCCATGAAACTGTCTCGCTTTTGAAATAACATGGGCCTAACTTCAGTCACTGTTAATAATTTAATAGAATTAAACTTGCATCGTTTGGTTGTAAATGGCAGCTTCAGCCTCCATGCTTTTTAGGCTAAGTTGATATTTCATGAAATTGTTTTTTAACTAGCAATGTTTGTGGGTTGAAGCATAGGGTTTCCCGTTAATGATGTTTATGCTGACTCGCTGGCGGTTTCTAACCTTCGTTAGTCTGCTTCGTGCGCAGGGGGCGGCTACGGAGGTGGTGATGCGTACTCAGGGTACGGGGGGGGTAGCTGGAGCCAGGGCGGGTACGGCGGTCAGAGCGGGGGGTATGGACAGAGCGCGGGGGGCTACGGGGGTAACGGATACAGCTCAGGTCTGACTTCACATTTGTTGTACACGACGAACTGTAGTTCAAGATTGGTGAAAAATTAATTTATTGTACGATTGCACAAATATGGCACGTGTTGAGGGAATTTGTTTGGCAAGTGAAGTGCATTGATGTGATGATGATTCTTGATTGACATTCAACTGAGAATTGTGTGTGATCATAATGTTTCTAGATGTAATTTTTTTACAAATTCGTAGCATCTTCATTTAGTTTCCAGCGGTGGCGAAAAAGGCGAAAAAAATTAAATGGGAGGCCCAGCACTGATTGCTGCCATTTTCTAATTTTGTATCTTCACCTTTATTCTCAGCTGTTAATCGATCAAATTGTCTTTGTTCTGTTGCTAGGTGGGGCTGCGGGCAGCTTTGGATCGGGCTACGGGGGTGGATATGGCGGAGGAGCTATGAAGAGTGGCGGCTATGGGCAGAGGGCCGCCGGGCCGTACGGCGGAGGTGGGTGTTGGGACCCTTACTTTTTTATTTTGCAACTCAAATCGCTGATAAACAAAAGTCTAAAGAGCCGCTGATAACAACAAGCTTCGTATTACTAATGTTCCAATTTGCATTGCTAGATGTATCGCGTGACGATATAGAAATTGTTTACGTAAGACTTCAGTTGTACACCATAGCGAGGCGATGTGGTGTAGTGGTTGCGGCATCGACAAGTCAAGGTTAACGCAGAGGACAAGTCCCCACGCCGGCAACCATGAAACCATGCGTTACAGGCCCTTCAGCAAGGCTGTTAAACACACAAGTGTTGCTAGCTGCTAACCCTGTGCCAGGTGATTATTTATTTGGTTGGCGTCGGGAAGGGCATCCGGCCGTAAAAACCCAGCTCCAGCAGTCCTGATCAGGGCGAGCAAAAACGTGTAAACCTGTGTGAAAACATGGACATTAACAGATTACACGATAAAAAGGAGGTTAGTGAGTTTTTTTCAGTTGTACAGTTTGCTGCTTGATTAATTGTAAATAAAATACAGTCCTGTCGTTGTGGGAAAGATTTTCTCATCGTATCTGCTATTTGCTCAGCATCGCGCTATGATGTTCTAATTTTTGTACAATGCAGGATACAATGATGTATAATGATGATGTTTGATGATAATGATGTCATGGATACAAGATGACTCGCGCTATGCTGTTCGAACACTTCACTGTTGGCTGAATTCACGCTCCACTAGGTCTACACATGAACCCTGTTTTATTCTTTGAATTGAGCGTCTATTTCTATGCTGGCGTTCCATTGGTGCGTCTGGCTGAGTGTGTGTATACATCAAGGGGGGTCACTACATTTTGTATATTGAGGCACGTATGGAGATAACGGGGGCGGGGCTTGGCCTGCGGGCCAAATCAATTATCAATCGTCAACAATTGATCAACAGGGTGATGACCCTTTCATATCCAATCCCAATAATAACAACGATTATCCATAGTTCAAATCAACTTTCGTTCTTGGTAAAAAGATCCTTCTTTTTGCAGAATTGTGCAGCTAATGCATGTGCATTCTAGCCTTTGGATTTCTGTGGTGTACATGGGTGTGGGTGGTGTGTGGGTGTGTTTGAGCAGCGAGCGAGGCCGCTGACTCTAAACCCTACGCCGACGCGGCGCTGTATGCCACAGGTCTGTCGCTCGCTGCACACGCACTGATCACATCTTTCTATGTCCAATGCACTTTGTCCTACAATCGTGGAAGTGTGTCTTTGAATCGCTGTTGATGTTGGCGTGGCGCACTTGAATCAGTATTGATGGGGTTGTTCGGTGGCGTGGCGCATTTGAATCGCTGTTGATGGAGTGGTGCTGTGAAGGTCAGCTCTGTGGGGTGCTCTGACCCACGGCAGCAGCCGTTGTTTGCATAGACCTGTGTTTTTGCGCTGCGCAAATATAGGGCTATCTCAGAATTGTCTCTCAATTCCAAGTGATGCAGGAGTTTGCGATGATCATTTAAATGTGCGAGAGGGTTGGTCTCAGACGTTTGAAAATCGGTCATGTAGGCTTGTTTTGACAGTGAACAGTTGAATTATGCTTGTTTTAAATTGAGCAGGCGTAACGCTGTTCATCTTTTGTCTGGACTAAACTTTGACTTAAGCTTAGATGTTACTGTTTGGTTAGATTCGGTGCTAACGCTGCTCTGTTGGTGCTACAGGTAGCTACGGAGGTGGAGCGTCGACTGGGGGGTACGGGGGCGGGGCGGCATACGGCGGGGGGTACGGGCAGCCCCGCTAGTGGGACGGACGATCTTGTGGCGGCCGCTAGTGACCTGCAGGTAATGGTTTGTTTCTGTCTCTTGTAATATGTATCCGTTTCATTGCTGTGTTATTCAGGATTTGGTAACTATGACTTGGACTTGCTTTAGTAGATTATGCATAAGGAAATGACAAGTTGTCTTTACGACACATTAGAAATCTGATTAGTTTTTAACGCGAGTGCGTGGTAGACATAATGACAATTCCATGAGCTTTGTTTGGTTGTTTGCTTCTGTTATTTATATGTTAAAGATAATTCATTAGTATTCTGGATTTGTGCAATGCTACCGTAAACAGCACGTTTGCTACTAAGTATTCATGAGTTCTATGCGATTGCAATTGACACTATCAACAAAATTGACTGTATGCAACTCTCCGCGCACATGTATTGATGCCCTTCGATGTTGTTGTCTATTCTAGGCTAGGCTCCGCTAGTCTCTAGGCTAGGCCCTAGTCTCTCCACTCAACGAGGCTGATAGGCTAGGAGCTAGTCTAGATCAACGCCTGCTCTACACAAGGCTAGCCTAGGCTCACGCTAGGTCTCCCCTGCTGCTGCCGCTACCGCTGCTGGTGAACAGAAGGTCTATGGTATTGCACTGGCTGTGGACAGAGGAACGCTCCGTGTTGGAGCGTCTGGATGTTTCTATATTACAGAACTCTTCAAACGAGGCGTTTCGTTTTTGTGAACTGCGTTGGATGTTTGTAACCTTATCGCAACTTTGTTGATGATAAATTGGGGCGGATGTGAATGATGGAGACTCTTTTTATATTGTTTTAATCTTTAAGGGATGGTATAGTGATGGCAATGAATAGATGTTTGTGGAGATTGTCACTTTGAAAAGTGATTCTTCTATTTGTGACTGAATGTTGTCCCAATTTGCGCATCGTTTGGATGCACGTATATTGGATGGGTTGTCGACGTAAATAAAGAACGAATTTTAGTTCAATGCTGTTTTGAAGTTTTATTTTGGTACGTGCGATCTGCGTTTATTCGCAACCTGATAAGGATACCTGAAAAATTGCATTGCTGAAAATATGTCACGATAACGCTGACGGTTATTTGAACAATATTGAACATCTTGCACCATATAAAAAAATTAAATAGTTTTAAAAGAACTTTTTTTAAAGCCGGTCACAATAAAGATCGCAATCGTTTCACCAAAAACAACAATACATTTCGTTGCTGCGTTTTTGCTCTAGATTTAGCAAAACGACAAAAGGCTATACTATCTTCATGCAATAACCTGCTAATTTTATTGGGTATTGCAAATGAGTGAATGAAAGATAGGCTTCAACACGGCTCATGCGGACGCTATATGTGAACTATATGCTGCTTTCTCGAACTACAAGAAATGATCATGCGTGATTGAGATCTAAAGTAGGGTTTGGGCAAATAATTTTTAAGATAAGGACTAAAAGATTTGAATTTTTCAGTGGAGATTTCAAATAACATTTGTTCGTACACCGTAGACGCTACACTGCTAAGTACACGCTCACTGAGCTTTTTAGAAACTTAATACCGTGTTGTATTAACTGAGTGAGGAATTAAATGATGCGTTGTTTGTTGCTTTAGCATTAGCTCTCTTTGAAATTTAGTGCCTGTCTGAATATTTGTAAATGCCGGTGACAATTGCTCTCCCTTCAAGAAAATCCTACGTGTATGTTTTTTGGGGGGAAATTAATCTGAATTTTAACGTGGTAGCAACCGGTCGCTACCGGAAGATAAATTGAAAGTTTCTAAATCCTGTTTGAAACCAATGAAAGCAGTGACTACCGGTCACCACCGGGCGCAAAATTTACAAAACTCTTGAAATAAATGAAGGCGGTAGCAACCGGTCGCTATCGGATGCAAAATTGAAATTCCCCAAACCAAAAAAAATTGATGAAAGCGGTGACTACCGGGCGCAAAATTTGAAGTTGCCGAAACCCTTTCGAAATTACTGAATGCAGTAACAACCGGTCGCTACCGGATGATAAATTGAAAGTCTCCAAAGCCCTTTTGAAACTAATGAAAGCGGTGACTACCGGACTCGGGGCATGATGGGCAGGCTAATATTCGTAGACTCATGAAAATGATTTTGAAAATATGTCTTGTGTATTTGCATTATGCTGCTTGAACCATGCAGCATTATGTGTGAGGGTCCCCGATGACGTCTTGATCGCCGAACTGGACTCTGAATTTATCATTTTTATTTTATTGTCTAGTTGAACTCGTTATTATTTTATTTTATAGTAAGATTGCTTTGGATTCTTGTCGGTTTGAATACTTTTAGGCGTGACTCAGATTGCCATAGGACCCTATGTAAGTTTCCATCTCATGGCTAGTAGGCTATGGTACTCTTACTGTTTACTATTCAGTTTAAAAATACTAGTCTTTAAAATACTGTTGAATTGTATTCCGTGTACTGTGTTGTTCAAATAAATACGTAAACTTATTGCTAAGTTTTAGCTGTTTTAATTTGATCAATTGATTCTGGATTAAATTGTTAAAAGTCGTGGAACAGTAGTGTTCGGATTTTTTCCATCATTGAGCAGCGGCTGTCACGATTATAGAGCTATTTAGGAAGAAAGGCAAATGTATTAAATTTTCTAGTAAATTGTTGTCTGGCAAAACCAAATTTGAATAGATGTATACATATCAAGCTATCTTGTACAATTCTAACTACCGTATATACATTAATACTTTCTACGTAATAATCATTATTATAGAGCAATTTTTTTTTTGCTGCAAGTTGTAATCAGAATCTGTTTGTAGGATTCATTATAATCTTTTTCTCAACCATTGTTTCCAATGCACACAGGATGTATGAATGAATTAACCCCTGCTACAACATGTACTTGCAGTGTTCACACGCGAAGCCCTGGCAGAATCGCAGTAAAGAGGTGGCTAACGCAGGGTTCTGGTGACGACAAAAGCTATCGCGCAAACCAGGCTGCGTGAAGGCGAACGTGAAGGCTGCAACCAAGCCCATCATCCAAGGTGTTAACATTTATCGGTTGTGGGAATACTTGCAAAATTGTGAACTGAATTCTATTGATAAGCTGCCTGGCTATGCAATACCAATGCAGATTTGTGTCATAAAGACTAGCGTAGAGAAAGATGTTACGATGTGCTGTAAGACTTTAATTTTCACATGCATGTTATTTTGGCGTACTCTGCGAATTGATAAAACTCGCAAAGATTACATGCGTGATAATAACGGTTCTGAAACTATACTATGTGGGGCCTAATGGGCGGTCCTCAGAAATGCAAAATTTGGCAGGCATTTTCTGGTGTTTTATATAATGAAACCGTGCATTCAAAAGTTAGTATTCTCCATTTTCTGGCTGGAGAGTTGAGAATGAGTTAGGAGTTGAGGATGGGAGTTGGGAGTTGAGGATGAGAGTTAGAAGTTGAGGATGAGAGTTCAGAGTTGAGGATGAGAGTTCAGGATGAGAGTTGAAGTGTTGAGGATGAGAGTTTAAAGTTGAGGATTAGAGTTCAGGATGAATGTTGAAGAATAGAGATCGAGATGAGGGTAGCAGAGGAGAGATTCAAAGATTTTAAAATAACACATGTTTTCACTGATGTGTTTATTTTCTTTTTTCGTTTATGAATTCACATTGTTCATGTTCTGTGCTTCAGCAACTATGCGATTCCTCGACCAGCAAGGTTGACGAGGTTGACTCAGATGTCAAGTTCAAGTATGAATCGTCCACAGCCGCGAGTGTGGCGAACTGAAGACAAGTTGAGTGAAGAAGACATCCGAACATTACGTAACAGCTCTTCGGCTGATTGACAGCTTAAGGAGCAGATTCAGAGTATAGCACAAGCTGATGTAAAAGCTCCTGTCAACATTCGTGCAAAAACCTTTTAGTAACTTTATGCTTGTTTTGAACAAAAACTGAAGTAACAAGTCGGTGACAATGTGAACAGCATTTATTGTAGATAACATTGTTTCTTGTCGTCGACTTTTGGCTTGAGGTGATGGCTGTTTTTTGTGTGCTTTTTTTGTTTACTGTTTTTGCATTGCTTGTATTTGTTTTATTGACTCTCTTGTGCACGAATACACTACATATAATCAGAATGTTGGCTCTAGGTCCATGGAATCTCAAAGAGCTGCAGAGTCTAAGAATAATAATTGATGGACGATTTTGCAGAACGATCTATGAAATGTATAGTGTGTTTATTGTAAGTTACTCCAACTAGATAGAGTCGTTTGTACGCGACCGGGCGATCCTGCCAGTAATGCTCCAATATGATGATGAAATTCCACAGTTAGAGTTAGCAGGCAGTGTAAGTGTCAACACTCTTGTGTTAGAGACGCGCGAGACCTTTAATTTAACTCGAATAAAACGCTTGCAATAGGGTTAGGGCCCCCATCATAGCACCCATCCCCATATTAGGGCATTTTCGGCAGGATCGCTGATGATTATCGACTAATGAGTACTGTAAAACATGAAATTTTTATAAAAGTATATCATTTACCTGGACGCGTCGGATTAAATTCGCTTTTAAAGGGTTTTGGCAATGTCAATTAATTTCTAAAGGGCTTTGGCGCGTTTCAATTATTTCTCCGGCCGCGTCCGTTTTAATTTTAGGTCGCTCCCCAAAAGAGAAAGGTTGATCTGGGAATATTTTTTCAATTCAGGAATTTCTGGGGATATTTTAAAGGAGAATTCATAAAATCTTGGGATATTCCGTTGAGGTTCAATGACATCACTGTGTTTGATCATTTGAACCAAATTAAACAATAGTAAGCGATCAATGAGGAGTTTGATTTGTAAGGAGCTATCAGTGCTTTGACCCACATAGAGTTTGATCTGCTTGGCTTCAAGTTACGATTAGAAACACATGCTAAAATTCTCAACGAATCCAATTAACATAATTTGCATAAAATTTGTAGCAAAAATTCTCATTCAAATTTATCTAAAAGTAATCCACAATCAAAATTTACATCAATCTTTTATTATCTCACTTAAATGAAGCAGTGTATTTCCAAATGCGCTATAATGCTAACTAGATCAAACTCTATTTAGAACATTATCGTTAAATCATTTAATGTAAAATGTGGAATTTTCGCTTGTATGCAATTTTGCAGAATTAAATGAATAGGTAAAACATTAGAAAATTCAAAATGCGAAAAGAGTGCTGCAGAAGCTATATAATAACAGACAGGCCCAAAATCAACCTATAAATTAAAGTCAGAAAAATTTCAGAGAAGGCAAAACAGCAAAATTAATGTTCAGAAAAATTTCATGTTTTACAGTATGCCAATAGCTTACATAGGATTCATTTTTTGTTTTTACAACAACACTGTCTCGAGTGCCAAATCTCAAATTTCCTGTAGTATGAAATAGAACGATCATATAACTACTGCAGAACATTAAATATTTGCTGCATGTCATTTTGCCGATTTTGTCTCTCAGGAATTTAGCAATGCTTAATTTTCGCCTTTTTGTTCACACGCTAAGGTCCAATACCACGCATGTAGTATAATGGCTCCTGCAGCTTTATTTTTGCTGCATGTATTTTAGCGAGTTTCATCAATTCGGAAAGTTCGCCAAAATAACATGCACGCAAAAATGTCTAGTTTTACAGTATTGCAAAACTTCTTTCATCCAGGAATGCTTAGTGCATTCAAGAGTCTACATCAAACTTCAAAAAAGGTCCAAAGTTTTGTCTCAAGTTAAAACAGTTTACAATAAATCGGCACCAGAATAGCAACACAACCTGCCATAAAGTCTCAGTCTCTGAGTATCGTAAAATTTGAACCTTGCACCCCTAACAAAGCTTGCTAGTGAAGCTGCCCATCTGCTATGATCTGAATTCCATTAGTCCGTCAGAAACTGTCACAAAAAACAAAAACCATACACTGCTGTCAAACATGAAATTTTATATGCTTGCAATTTTTGAAAATTTCACGAATTGGGCAAAAACTGTCAAAATAACATGCACTAAAAATTTCATTTTTTACAATATACAGACAATGAATTTATCTTTAATCCTTATTCTATTTTCTCTTCATCTTCGTTTTTCCTATTCTTGGCTTCCCCCCTTCACGTGCCCCGCTACTCTTTCTCGACATCTTCAAGTCCTTCAGCTGCCTAACCATCCCCTCGACCCCCCCACTCCCTCCAGTGTCCGTCCCGCCCTCTGCTGTCCCTGAGGGGTGGGTGAAGCGCACGAGGTCCACAGCGATGTCCCTCGAGTCCAGTCGGTGGAAGGCGAAGGTCGCCGGAAGGTCAAACCTGAGTTCGGCGAAGACGTGAGGCGTGACGCCCCAGTCAGCTGCGACCTTGAGCACATGCTGCAACACAAACCAGACTGTTAACATGGTCGTCCTTTCATCATCGATACCCCACACTGCTGCAGCATGACACACCAAACTGCTCACAGGGTGGTCCGGACACTAGCAAAAATACATTAAAAGATCATCATATTCTAATTTAGAAAGTATCAATTCTTTCATCCAAAGATCCAAAGTTAAAAATGCAAAGGTCAAAGTTAAAACATCCAAAGTTCAAACTAAAAGTTCAAAGATTTTAACAAGAGCACTCAGATCAATTTCAAGCCACTATTAGCGAGTTATCTTTCAGCCAATGCCAGTCCACTAACTGAACTCTGTCAAGTTTAGACAAAGACATCTGGACAACTATTGCACGACAATGTTTTTACCTAAGTCACCAAGGCTTAGCATGTCCAAGGCTTGCATTGTGTCGAGCATGCTTGCAGCATGCATGACACAAGACCAGCCTCAGAGAATTAAGGTAGCAAGGTTGTCGCGCAATATCCCCAGAGATCGACCTCACCGGTCGAGTGGAGGTCTTGTGGAGAGAGTAGACGCTGTGATTGGTTAACTGGAGACCACGCCTTACAAACTGCATGTCTATACCTGCAACAAATCCATGCACAAACTGCATGTCTATACCTGCAACAAATCCACGCACAAACCGAATGTCTATACCTCCAACAAATCCATGCACAAACTACATGCAAACTGCATGCAACATACACAAAACTGCATAATATCATACCTGCAACACAAGGCTTTATGACTTGTGTATCTATATGCTATACCTGCAACCAGGGTTCAGCTCAGCAGGCATAGTACGCCAAATAAGATTTATTTTAAAAACTCATTGCCCATGAAACAATGGCCTGGGACGCCAGGTATACGATTCTTTGGTGTCTATGTCCAACATTCTGGCGTTATACATACACGCCGCGAAGCTAGTTAACAGAGGCCTTCTCCGATATGGTTAGATCAACTGGTCTAGATAAAATTCAATCAAGCTGGTTGCATAAAATATAACACAATAACAACATAATAACAAAAAAGCAATTTAGAGTCATGGAAGGCTCATGTAAGAGTGTGACCTTTGTTGTTCTTGGTCCCGAAGGGAGGATTCATCACGACACAGTCGAATCGTCCCGCCCATCGCTGCCACGCGTCGGCGTGCGTGACGTCACCACTGACGTCATCAGTGACGTCATCGGTGACGTCCATGCGCACGAGGTCAGTGGAGGGGCCAAGCTCAAACTGAGCGACGTTCTGACGACAGATCTCGAGGGCATCGACGTCCACGTCAACTCCCACTGCGAGCCTAGCCAGGCACACAGGAGTATCTAGACGATGAACAACTAGATCATGTAGTGATGATAAAGTGAAGGTTCGTCTAAGTCCCTCTTCCCCTTTAAATCCAGGCTTAAATCTCTTTTTTGCAAATCCGTTTTCTGCATGTAGTCTGCTGCACTTCTCCCGCACCTACGATTATAGCAAATGATGTTTTTTCATCTCCGTTTGCATGACATATTTTTGGTGCGTTAAAAGTGCAATATACATACATACATACAAGGTTCATGCCTTTGGCAATATCAAATAAGGAATTACTGATTTGTGCAGTTTTAATTTAAATTGTAGGCGCAGGTATTAAGTAGGAATTTTTCCAAAATTGCTAAAGCTGCGCAAATTTGCCATAAATTAGCAAAAACAAAATGCAATTGCAGTCTTCTGCAGACTCCAGCAATACCATACTACCATCAACAATAAAAATAACATAATAGATAAGAAAAATAATATGAATTAAACGTTCTGAACATCATGCTGCTCAAAGCATTCTCAATATTTAACGACGCTAACAAAAGCATGCAAAATGCATAAGATTATTTTCATTATGCTGTTATGCTTTCTTATGCTGTCATTATGCAACCATGCTAAATGCATTCCATTTCTATTAGGTATTCTTGCGGTACCGGTTCCTATACCATTTGGCCATCAATGCTAATTAAATATGCCTGCATCAGGAAATGAAATGCAAAACTTAGATGCCATTGACTTCAAGCCCACTATCATTATTTCCCCCACCGTGCGCCGAGGAGTCCTGCGCCAACGAGAAGTCTGCCGGAGCCACAGCCGAGGTCGGCGACCACGCACCCGTCAATGCCGCCGAAGCAGCTCTCGATCGTGTGCAGCATCATCGCTGAGCACGCAGCACATGCGCCATAGATCATTACATTGTGCACAGGTACCAGCTGCCATGATGTAACTGATGGTCCCGGGTACCCGTTATCATTTAGTTTAACTTGGTTTTTATTGTGGCCAAACTGTACTAAATCGCTATTATTGTACTGAAATAGCTAATTTTCGCAAAAGTGACGTGAAAGTCGCAAACTACAGTATTGTTAACTTGATTGTGCCACTTGTCCGCGCTATAGCTTAGCTGTTGCACCTCATAGCTCCATGAATAAACAATTTGGTCTTTAGGGCTCAATAATGTCTGCACGTGACTTGTGGCAGTACCGGCGAGGTGTGGCGTTGTCTCGTACTGCTCCAGCTCAAGCTTCGGCTCGCTGAACCCCTCCACGTCCTGCAGGTACGACTGCAGCCTCTGCAGCTTCAGCCGCGCCATCTACCCTCCCCTCCTCCGTCTCCCGTCAGTGCTGTTGTTGTACTAGGACAGTCTTGCTCATGACAGTATTTTTTCGATTTCTCTCCTAAAACTCATTATTTAGTTCTAATTTAAGATAATCCTCGAAAATCGCTCAAAACATAACGAAATATTTTCACCGCGCTGTTGATGGCCTATTACGCGACAAATTTGACGGTGATAACCTAATCCAGAGGGATAGAAAAACGCATCTTGAGCATGTTGAGCGATATTATGTGTTCTGTTATTATCAGTGATAACATTGGACCAAAATCTAACATCCCTAGCTTCTGTATACTTTAGTCAAAAACATCCCTAGATTGCATTTTTGCAACAGAAATATACCCAGAGTGATACCATTGGACCAAAATGAAATATCCCTAGCTGCTGGATATCTCAGCTAAATATATCTCCATATTGCATTTTTTCCCTTTTTTCGGGTAGGTACAAACTGCGGGGCGGCGCAGATCAGCGGCGCGGATTAGAACTAGTGTACAAAGTGCGGCGCGGTTCACCGCGCGAAAGCAGAGCATGGCGCTTCGCGCCATGCTCTGCCATCGCGCCGCACTTTGTATTTAGAA